>WWET01004577.1:49406-65742 GCA_011038615.1 Limnodynastes dumerilii | reverse complement strand
GGGCGGGGGGGGGGGGGGGGGGGGGGGGTGAGTGCCTGGATGACGACAGACCTGCTCATACCCCAAGGTGAGTATTCGGACCATAAGACGCACACACTTTTTCCCACACTTTTTTGGGGGAAAAAGTGCGTCTTATGGTCCGAAAAATACGGTATATATTAATTTTATATATGTCTGAATCTCCTCTTGTCATTGGTGCTTCAGTGGATGAAAGGGGGGAAACATTGGTGGTTCAGGGAGATCGCAAAGAATAAAAAAAAAGCATTAAGGAAACGGCTTGATTCTCTATGCCATTCCTGCACATGCTGAGAGCGTACGGCGCATGTGCAGGATTTTAACAGTATCGTCGGAGCTTCAAATACGAAAGAAGCGCCGACGATATAGCAGCTTCACTCGCAGGACATCGGGAGCCTGCGCAACGATGGTAAGATTTTATAAATTTGGGGAGAAAAGTGTCCAGGCTCGCTGCGATGATAAGCGACCCCGGATCACTATCGCTCTCCAGATTTATATGATTTGTATAAATAGAGCCCAATATGTGCAAGTGTACACATAAATACAAAAGGTGCAGCCAGGACTAAACAGTGGCCATATTTTACGTCCTTACTGTAACCGTGCTATGATAGTCCTCCTCTTCCCATTATTGCAGCACCCATGCAATCACAGCCAATCACAGCTCTGCGTTATGATCTAGTCTAAACAGCTGCATTTGCGCACAGTCCTTTTCTGGACACGTGCAGTGAGAATATATGTTACGCCATCGTATGTACGTCTCACTCTCAATCAGGAACACAGAATCCAGTTTCTGAGATGGAATTTATAACATTTCCTGTGTGGGGTTGATTTGTGTTGTATCTGATTTGATGTAGAATGGGATAAAAGAAAGTGATCTTCCAAACACAGTTTCACAATAGTCAGTGTGAGATGTAGATGTCTCTGCAGAATATTCCTCATACTCAGATTTCCCCTGGTTGTCTGTGTGTTGGATGGTTACATAGAAAGCACATCTGCTGTCCTCTGAATGACTTCTAGAGAGATTTAAAGAATTTTTGGTAACATTTACACAAGATAAAAGCTGATAAGTATTTGTTCTCTGGAGTTTACCTTTGAAATGACTGTGTAATTACCTAAAGATTAGCCCTCATTTATTGCCAGAGGTTTGTTGCCATTGTTTATAAACTTATCTGCCACATCTCAGTGTCCAAACAAAACACAGATTAGTGTATAATACACAGTGTAAGAAATTCTTAAAAATAACCACTCTGGAAACTATATTATAAATATTGTGTCATTTATAAGATGTCATTGTTACGTCCTGGTTCAGATGTTTATAACATTTGATTAATTTGTGTGGAGTTGGGTTTATATAAATGGCCACCTCTTACCTCACAGCATCCTCCCTGATAGTTTATAGACTATATACTGTGTATATATCTCCAAAATGGAGGTTGCTCAAATCAATTTATAAGGTAATATAATGCAGTTGCTGCAAGGTAAGGGGAGTTTACACAAGTATAAAAAGTCCTGGCACTCTTGTAATTACCCAGTAACAAACCATAACATTCTATCTTTAAAATAAATGTCAGAGAATCAGTTACATACATCTGCACATATATCATAAGCCACCAGCCACTTGCAAGGCTTCTTTGTTTGGTCCTAACTCTAAAATTGTCCCAACTTTGGGTCATATATTATGTATTTTTAAATTGAGAGATAACCCCCTTTATATATATATTATTTTATAGTATTTGCTATTGCCACACCCCTTAAGTTCCCCACATGGGCTTTATACAGTGTCAGTAGATGTTACACTATATAAACTACACTATATAAAGTACATGTGTAATATATTAGGTCTGGAGATGGTACACTATCTAAAAACACAGTGTAGTGTATAATAGTGTATAATATGTAGTGTAAGAAATTCTTATATCACTTCACATAAACTGTAGAAATTATCTGCTGAGGAAAATAAAACTGTTGTGTTATGTGTAAGACGTCATTGCTTGGTTGTGGTTCAGATAATTATAATGTGTCACTAGTTCTGTGTGGTGTCGGGTTTAAATAAATGGTCACCTCTTACCTCACAGCACCTCCCTGATAGCTTAATATTCAACAAAAGCTGAATATAATAGCTATGAATACTTAAACACTTTATAGTTAAGTATTATATATATTAGGAATATATACACTATATATTATAGCATATCCAATTCCCTGACTTCTTAAATTCCCCACATATAGAGTGTCAGTAGATGACCTGTGTGGTGGTATATTAGCTTGTGGAGATGGTACACTATATAAAGTATACTAGGGGTCTGAACATGGTGCATATAATGTATATGTGGTATATGTTATGGGTCTCTAACATAATCCACATATATTATAGTATATGGCATTCCTTAAATACCCCATGTGCTGTATACAGTGGTCCATCTACTGACCCTGTACTGATACAGATGTCCTCGCTGGCGCGAGGGAAGGAGTTAGTGGATTTGAACACCAATAGATCACAAGTAGAGATCCAGTCCTGTGTGTGTGGTCTCCGTATTACACAAAATGGTGGTTCCAATCAATTTACAGGTTAATGCAGACAGATGGATGAAGGCCGGGGGATCATTACCCAGTAACAGACTATACCGTCCTGTCTGTGACATACAACACAAGAATGTTTGTTACAGATGTGTAAATAAATGATAAGATTATCTTATGTGTAAATATCAGTAACAAACATTCCTGTGTTATATCTTACAGATAGGACGTTAGTATGTTACTGGGTAATGGCAGTGTTTCTGTCTCCATATTACACCATACACAGTAATAGGTGAATTCATGTCTAATAATACACTACAGTCAGAGTCACATGAGATGTCTGCATGTCTCTGATGGTTGTGTCTGTATAAATGAAATTCATTAGGTGCGAAGAATTACAAATTGTATCCATTAGAAGTCATCAGTAAACCTGGGACAGAGCAGGGTAGAAGGGGACATTTCGGGCCCCAGAGTAATGGCGTCAGCAGACGTCATACCCGCCATCGAAAACACTTACTGTGCATAATCCAGAATAGTGCACTGTACATTCTGATGTGTAACCGCCATATACACACACAGGCAGAACACACGCATGGAGGAATCACACGCTCAGAATACGTAAATTTACTGTTTTGTGTAACTCTGGATCCGGTTCAATGCTATAAAGTATTTTACACATTTCATTGACCTCTCCATGTAAATGTACAATTATAATTAGTTGTATAACTGATAATATCAGGGTAGAGGAATTGACTACAAACCAGTAATAATAGATAAGTGATATTTACAATGACTCAGGAAATATTTGGAATCTATTTCACTTATAATCTGTCTGACTCCTAAAACATTTGTAATCCATCCAAATCTGACAGAAAATCAAATTATTATTATATAATACTCAGTCCATAAATATCTATCATCTAGTTTATTATAAATTATTTAAATGCTCTAAAATATCTAATTATATTCCTAAATGACATTGCACATTTCTGTCACTTGTATTTTTATGATGTAACTTTATTTTTCAATGAAAAACAAGGAATTATCACTGTATGGATGACCATGTAAAATGAAATGAATTCATATACAATCAAATAATGTTGTAGTGGTATAAAATAATACTACAAAAATATCACCAAAGGGTAAACAAATATTTATACATTTTAATTGCAAAGAAATGTGATAAAAATGGACACTTTGAAGCAGATGTTTTTTTTTAAATTTTCATTAAATGCCGGTTTTTATTAGTGAAGCGATTTATTATATCCAAATAAGACAGAGGACCTGATCCACACTGTTATCGGATGTGCATAGCGAATGTGTTATACGTCCTATCCAGAGCTACGCTTTTCAGCAGGTCTGAATAGAACTCAGGGAAATGGGGAATACGTGTCCCCCTCTCCCCAGTCGTAGCCGTATTAGCAAAGGCTGCATCTTATAGCCACAAGCCTCTTCCACTTATGCATTTAAATGGGGTTTATAAAATCTTCAATTTGCAGCATTTAAAACCCATTGAAATGCTTCTTTCAGCTGGGATTAATGACAGAGAATAGTAGCAGTATTCCACAACAGCTGAGTCTATTTAAATGAGAAAAATACCCTTTTTCTCATTTACATATAGTGGCGCGTCAGGTTACACTATTGCAGAGCAGACGTAAAATTTTTATTTCATTGAATTTAATTACAATTATTATTATTATTATTATTATTATTTTATATAGCACAAGGGTCATTGTTGCATCGAAAATGACTTGTGCTTATTACTTCCACCATTCCCTGAGATAGTATGAAGCGCAGACACTTTTTGCTGATGAGAAAAACACTCTTTTTGTCATTTATATATAGCGGCGCGTCAGGTTACACTATCACAGAGCAGACGTATAGGCAGCAGTGTGCTGATATTTCTGTGCTCGCTTCCATTATGAACAACTTTTACTGCAATACCACCAGAAAACGACTAAAAGAACCGCAGCTCAGGATCAGTCAGAGACCTTGTTATATTACTGATGTGACGGAAGATGGGTTTCTATATAATCTGACTAATAAAACATTTGTATTTACTCTTAATCTCACAGAACATGAAACTGTCTAATATATTCCTGAGATTTCATAGAAAAGCTCAAATCTATTTCTCGCTTGTTGTAAATACTTTACTCTCTTTATCCCTGTAAAATGTAACTGTTATAAATTAATTTAGTGTTTTTAGCAATATTATGTATGAATAACATACGTTTTGAATGCAAATTCTATTACTGTAAAGTATTGATTGTAAATGAAATGTCATAATGACACACACTATAAAATATATTTAATTAAATCTTCTCATGGATATATATTTTACTAGTAACATGGAAAGAAGACAAACTCTTTTGTATGTTAATGAGCTTAGATAAAGGATTTGGGAATGAGACAAGGCAGATGCATTCTTCCATCTGATTGGCTGATGACATTCTCCACCCCCTAATGTAGTGCTATATAGTGGCAAAGGGATGAAGGGTTGTATTATCTCCTAAGGTGACACTGGTTTAGGTATTGCAGATGCTAAGAAGGTATTTATATGTTATACACTGTATTCTCTCTCTCTTTCTCTCTCTCTCTCTCTCTCTCTCTCTCTCTCTCTCTCTCATCACATTCATGATTGGTATTTCATTCATACTTTCTCAATGTTAAGAGAATAAAGTGCAGGAGTCATATTAATATAAGAACTGTTAAATGTATTTTAATGGTTACAAGATATTTTATTATGATCTACATTTCTAAATCATTTTTGATGCATTGATTATTAAACATTACATTAGTTTATTATATGACCATTATTTTGTTTTTAGGTATATAAAGATGGATTACATGAATCTACACAGCTTTGTTTTCTTCCTGACTTTAAATTATATTTACATGACATCACAGGTAAGGAATTACTACTATGCTCCTGTTTTACTTTGCATCCTATTTATACAGAGACATAGTGATAGCAGTAAATATAGATTGTGAAAGACCGAGGACCCCATTGGCCACTCTCGTCTTTGGGGAATCCAGTGGGGATGGGGGTAGGGGATGACCCCAGGGGAGGAATTAGAAAGAGGGGTTTATTAAGTGAGGACAGACCTTCCCCTCTTACCTCTGGGACCATCTCAAGTGTGGGCAGGCAGTGCAAGGCTTCACCCACAAATCCCACCCTGGGGTCAAGCTGGTTCGCATTTTTTCACTCGCATCTTGGTAGCTCAGATGGCAGTTAGTTGGCAATTCCTGTTACACTGGTTCATTATACTAGTTAGAACAGCTAATGGCTAGTCAGTTTTATAGTTGTTTGGTTGTTATTTTTGTTAAATTAGTTTATAAGTTTTGGATTTTTCTGTTAATTACACAATTGGCTTGATTGATGGTTACGCAATTAGTATTTTTGACTGTGTACGAGTTTGCGCATTGTTGTTGGTTAAGTCATGCGATTGGTGTGATGATTTGGTTTCGCCCTATAGAATGGGCCTGTTCTTGTTTAAGGGTCATGTATTGCTAAGGATTATTGCTGTTGAATATGTTAGGGTTACTAAACACTGTCTTTCCTTCGCCAGCTTTTAGTCATGTTCCCCTTCCCTATTGTAATTATTCCTAATAAAGCTGCCATGTTTTTGTGCAATGCTGTGTGTTAGCTGTAATTTATTACAAGATGTTATATGGGTAGAAGATTTGGTGGGTGCATGGGGTGGCATCAGCTTCTGTGGGCTTAATGATTTTCTTTTCTTCATGTATTGTTTCAATGAAAATACTATGTTTATAAAGGTTTATGTTAGGATTTCTATAACAAAAATTCTCCATACTTTTTTCTCCTCCAGGCTAAAGAAATTCAAGAAACGCAAGGTAATATTTTTATGTCACTCAATGTATCTATTAGTTAAAAAAAATCAACTTCTAAGAGCACTAATATAACACTGCAGAAATTATAATAAGTATATGAATATGCAAATGTATAACATATATAATGATGTGCTGGTCTGGCATAAACCCCTAAATAAGTATTTACATGACCTTATTCTGTAGGATACGACTGCTCACATATCTGGGCAAGAAATAAACAATCTGTCAGCGGGATATATTCTATCAAACCTGAGGGAGCCGACAACGCTTTTCCGGTGAGACAATCATGAAACCTCTATGAGAATCCAGACTGTCTTATACGGGGACATTATTATATTAAATGGTTAAATAAATCTATACAATATATGGTGCCCCAAATGTAAAATATTTAGAAATACTATATACTGATAAACTCTCATAATGTGTCATCACTACTAATTCCCTGTGTAATATTGGTCTGTTTATATAATAGTTGAAATTTGTTCTAAAACTTATACAAGAAATAAAATTATCTCATGAGAAGTGACTGCTCCCCCTACAGGTTTACTGTGAAATGACATCGGCTGGAGGCTGGACAGTGATGCAGGTACACAATGGAGAGGACGGGCTGTCATTCCAAAGAATGTGGGAGGAATATGAAGGTGGATTTGGAAACCTTGCGGGTAAGCGCTTGTAATGTGATCTTATGTGACATTGGGCTGGATCCAGACCTAGTTAAGTGCTTGAACTTAGTTACTCGTGGGCTAAACCATGTTGATTGCAGGGAGAGTCAAATTAATTGTATTCTTTACATACTGGGATATATCTTTGAATTGCTTACTGCACACAGATACTGACCAGCGTTACTATCACACTGTTATTTAGACTTGGGATAGGAAACATCACCTCTCAACTCTAACACTGTTTGCAACAGATGAAATATGATTTAGCCCAGGAGTAACTAATTTCAAGCACTTAACTAGGTCTGGATCCAGCCTATTGTCACTTGTATCCATGATACAGTGTGTGACCGGTATAGAGTAATAGTATTGCTAGATAGTATAATATATGAAAGGTTCTCTATGAGGGCTGTGTGTGGACATTTTCCAGTTAGTAAATGTAGATAATAAAGGCCAATATTCACACTTAAGAAGCTTCTGCTTCTTAGGTGTGTATATTTAGTAAATGACCTACTATGTATGCGTAGTCGGTAATTTATGCAATCTGCGTACCAGTTAGGTAAGTAGATTGCCTCCGTGTAGTCTTTAAAGTTAATTAGAAAAAGGCGGCCTTAAGCCACCTTGGGGAGTGATTAGGTAGAAGTGGGAGAGGGAAAGGATTTAGATTAGCTGGGGAGGGCAGGGAGATTAGATTAGTTGTAGAGGGCGGTGGGAGGCGAGGAGAGGAAAGGTCCTTCTTAAGAAGGAAATTACGCAAGGTTAGATGAGGTAGCCCTAGTACCTAAAAATGGGGGTGAGGGACTGGAGAAGTAGGTCCGTATACATGTGTATCCTCACTTATGGATCACACTCACAAGTGTGAATTTGGTCCAAAGTGTTTCCTAATTTTTTATACCAATTATTATAGTAATTGAATTGATTGTTATGGGAAACTCTCCCTTATCATAATGTTGCTACATTGTATCTAATGATGTTTTATTTGTTGTTGGTGAAGGTGAGCACTGGCTGGGACTGAAGCAGGTTTATCTGCTGACCAATCAGAAGGACAGACCCAGCGCTCTGAGAATCAGTATTGGGGACTTCTCTGATAAAGAAGCTTATGCTGTATACAGTCCCTTCAGTGTTGGGGATCAAAGTGACTTTTACCGACTCTCAGCAGGAGCATACTCGGGAACAGCAGGTAAGTGACCAGTGTGTAACTATTCTTCCTGGGTGACACAATGTAACCATATGGGGAGGGGGATAGAGACAGAATAGAAAATGTCCCCTAGTAATATAACAGAGTAAAATAGAAGAAATAACTAATGCTGTATTACTTATTGCAGGAGACGGATTCCTCGGAGTTCCCAAGTATAACGGCACCAGCCAATACGGCAGCTTTTTTAGCACCATTGACAAACCTAATGACAGCTGTCACCCGAAGTGTGCAATCGGCGACAAAGTGTACAAGAGTTGCAGCTTCATAGAGGAGTCTGGCTGGTGGTTTAATGGCTGTTTAAGTGCCAATTTGAATGGAGACTGGCACAGTCCACCAAACAATATAATGCAGGCGTCATCATTGCATTGGCCAACATGGAGGCCATTCCAGTCCCTTAAATACACAAAAATGTATTTGATCAACAATTAGTGGAAAATGATGTAAACACATTTGTTCTTTTTATAATCTATATGTTGAGGTTCTTATTTATTTTGATTTTTAGTCTTTTATTTTTATGTGTGTAATCATTGTAGTGTTTAATTTCTTAATATAATAATAAAACTTTTGTGTGATGTAGCATTTGTTTAGTTTTTTTAATACATGTTTAATACAAAGGGATTCTAAGTCTTCCAGATAAATAAAATAATAACTGATTGATAGTACAGTATATATCAGATTACAGGTTACTTGGCAAATATTTCAATACATAGAAAATAAAATCTGTCTAAACAGAACTACTGTAAAAGTTATTCAAATAAAAAAAAAACTCTTAAGGACAGATTTACTAAGGGGTGAATTAAATCACCCCTAGTAATTGTGGCACCTTGCTGCAGTTTTCCGGCGATTTGTTTTTTTAGCAAAAATTACCAGATTTAGAAAAGTGTGAGTTCCAGCGAAAAATGTAATAAGTGTGAAAAATCCAGCGATATGTGGTGATTTTTCAAGGGTTTATTCACCATAATTAATCTGTTATCCGCTGCGCTTTAACCCTTCAGATACATAAATGATATGCTTTATATTTAATAGCTGTCAGATTATCACAATTAATGATTTGCTAATGTTTGGTTCTAAATTCGATCCCATATTATCAATAAGTAATGTAAACCCTAATTCATATCATATGATATAACATTGATTAATATTAGCACCATTTGCAAGTGCAGATTACCAGTATAATATACTAACTATCATTGGAATAAATCCAATAATAGTAATATCAGCACCAGGTTCAAGTGTGTGCTTGCCCCCAAGAACTCTTTTTCTGTTTATTCTGTTAACCAAATGTAATAAAGTTTGTAGAAACAGGATACAAAACCTTATTGGTTATATTCAGCAGCAGTATTAGGAGTGACCACCTCCTTTAAAATAGAAATATGAAACAAAAAAATGGTGCGCTATGAATATAATTACCAAGTTTATTAAAAATGTCTTGTTTAGATATATGCTCTATTATGCACACAATGTAATTAAAAAACAAATAAAATATTGAATTCCAAAATCCAATATATACAGTCTAAGCAATATATGGGGCCCCCTATTATATAGCTTATCATAAATTATGTAACAATCTGCACAATATAGATCTAATGTAGTCAAAATGTATGAATATTCCAGAGTACTATTAACTATTATCACAATATTCAGTTCCTTTTTAGCAAATAAAGATGTCAAACTTCTTATCCATAGACCACATTCCAATATATAGTTAGATGAGTATCTTCCGGATTTTTTCGTGTTAGTTCATATACCCTCTTTCCTTTATAATAATAAATATTTACTGGTGAGGTATTTCTCAGTTGATTCATATAATTCACAATGTTGCCAATATAGTTTAGTCCTAGTGGTTCAGAGAAAATAAAACATTTGATACAAAAGTGTCTATTCGAGTGCAAGAGCAGTTCAAGTGTTTTGCTTCAGCATCCTTATAAATAATATAAAAAATGTCCCCTATCCTGTATCCAAATAATAAGGTGTCCTGCATCCTTTTAAATAATATAAAAAATGTCCCCTATCCTGTATCCAAATAATAAGGTGTCCTGCATCCTTTTAAATAATATAAAAAATGTCCCCTATCCTGTATCCAAATAATAAGGTGTCCTGCATCCTTTTAAATAATATAAAAAATGTCCCCTATCCTGTATCCAAATAATAAGGTGTCCTGCATCCTTTTAAATAATATAAAAAATGTCCCCTATCCTGTATCCAAATAATAAGGTGTCCTGCATCCTTTTAAATAATATAAAAAATGTCCCCTATCCTGTATCCAAATAATAAGGTGTCCTGCATCCTTTTAAATAATATAAAAAATGTCCCCTATCCTGTATCCAAATAATAAGGTGTCCTGCATCCTTATAAATAATATAAAAAATGTCCCCTATCCTGTATCCAAATAATAAGGTGTCCTGCGTCCTTATAAATAATATAAAAAATGTCACCGATCCTGTATCCAAATAATAAGGTGTCCTGCATCCTTATAAATAATATAAAAAATGTCTCAGATCCTGTATACAAATATTTGGGTGTCCTCCGTCCTTATAAATAATATAAAAAATGTTCCCGATTCTGTAGCCAAATAATAAGGTGTCCTCCATCTTTACAAATAATATAAAAAATGTCTCAGATACTGTATCCAAATAATGTGTCCTGTGTCCTTATAAATAATATAAAAAATGTCCCTGATTTTGTATACAAATAATAAGGTGTCCTGCGTCCTTATAAATAATATAAAAAACGTCCCCTATCCTGTAGCCAAATAATAAGGTGTGCTCCATCATTATAAATAATATAAAAAATGTCTCAGATACTGTATCAAAATAATAAGGTGTCCTCCATCCTTATAAATAATATTAAAAATGTCCCTGATTCTGTATCCAAATAATAAGGTGTCCTGCGTCCTTATAAATAATATAAAAAATGTCCCCGATTCTGTAGCCAAATAATAAGGTGTCCTTCATCCTTATAAATAATATAAAAAATGTCTCAGATACTGTATCCAAATAATGTGTCCTGCGTCCTTATAAATAATATAAAAAATGTCCCCGATTCTGTATCCAAATAATAAGGTGTCCTGTATTCTTATAAATAATATTAAAAATGTCCCTGATCCTGTATCCAAATAATAACATGTCCTGCATTCTTATAAATAATATTAAAAATGTCTCAGATCCTGTATACAAATATTTAGGTGTCCTCCGTCCTTATAAATAATATAAAAAATGTTCCCGATTCTGTAGCCAAATAATAAGGTGTCTTGCATTCTTCTAAATAATATTATAATGTCCCCAACTATCTAACTAAATAAAGTGTCCTTCATCCTTAAATTGTTATAGGCAAAGCTATCTTTGCATAACATATACTGGTGATTGTACATTGTAAATAATTTTTAAATAAATCATTTTTGCATAAAAATATTAATGCAATTAAATACAATATTACTACTACTCATTGTTCTGATGTCATCTGTGTTGACAGGCGACGTTTGGGACTCCTCTTCATCCTCTTCTTGCTTGCCCACTCGGGGTCCTCATCTCTCTTTGGTGTCCTTCCGGCTAATGAGTCCTATCATTTATGGTCCCCTATTTATACCCTTTTTACAGGACTCCTGTAACTACAGCTCTGTGTAGATCACAATAATATTAATATACAGCCTAATTGGGATATGTCTCAGTCATAATAATTGCAGCAGGAGCAGTGATTATACTAATATGCTCGTGTGCTGCCTTGTTACTATGTATACCTTTTAAACTTATAGATACTGATTATATTGTATTTTCCACCACAAGGATTGCAATGTTGAACTCAGTATCTATAGAAAAAATAATAATAGCTTTAAAAATTAAACTAGACTGTTGATCATAAAAAAATTTCCTTGTGCTAATAATACTGTATATTGTGATCAGCTTAATTATCATGGATTTAATGTATTAATAAGAAATACTAAAAAGGTAGAACTATTTATGTTTTAAACTCCAACTAATACAAGATACATCTAAGCGTTCTGTGAATGAATTTTATGATTGGGCTAAGAGATTGTCTGTCAGAAGTTTTAGCCAATTACAATGGAACATCAGGTATTAATACCTCCACCTGGGCAGTTGTTCAGGTGATACATTTGAAAAGCCTGTTTGGGGAAGTGTGTGTTAGATGTGGGACAAAATATGTGCACAGCTTTACCCCAAAATAGAAAACCGCTCTTATCAGCTGCCAAAATATATTTTACTTTGGCACACAAACGCTTGAAGTGTAGTGAGATTATCTATAGGAATATTAGCTTTAATAATTTCAAGTCTGAGTGTAACATTTAGGAACTAAGCTATCTGTGTTCCATCACTGTGATTAGTAGTAAGGGCTGAGATCATTAGTGCTCTGCTGCTTAATGCTCATGCTACAAATGTTCCTGTTGATAAGCAGTTGGAGTTTAATATATAATAGTTCAGTGCTACCTATTTAGTAGGTAATTAGTAATTTGTGAGAATTTAATCACAGTAACAGCAAACAATATAATTAAGGATTGGCTCAATTTTTTAGCT
Organism: Limnodynastes dumerilii; assembly: GCA_011038615.1. Taxonomy (NCBI): domain Eukaryota; kingdom Metazoa; phylum Chordata; class Amphibia; order Anura; family Limnodynastidae; genus Limnodynastes; species Limnodynastes dumerilii. The sequence continues at coordinate 52,972 of WWET01004577.1, read as the reverse complement.
ACCAGTATTTATTCCAACACTCAGCTTACTATGAAAACTCTGCTGGTGGAAAATACAATGTAATCAATAGCCACAGTTATAAAACACACTGTGACTGAGGCAGTGTATGAGCTTATCAGTAGAATCACTTTTACTGCTGAAATAACCACTGAGACATATGGTGATCATATTGGTGAACTAAGCATTCTCTTGTAATAGAAACACTTCTACTATTATTACTAGTGATTAATATTTGAAGGATTAGTTGCACATAACTAGGCTTTCTGAAAAAAAAAAAAAAAGTCTCTATATTGGTTGTAAGACTACATAATCGATATACTGAGCACCAGTTTACTTATCAATAGACCCTGCAATCCATATTATATAAATATATTTATGCAGTTATTGCTGCTGGAAAAATTGTTTATGTACACAATGATTGAATTATTATTGGTACCAGCTTATAGAAAACTTATACAGACACAGCATATATGAGTGAGCTGAGTAGTGGGCTGGATCCAGACTTAAGTGCTTGAAATGAGTCACTCCTGGGCTAAACCATGTTGATTGCAGGGGGGAGTCAAGCTAATTGTATTCTTTGCATGCAGGGATATATCTTTGAATTGCTTACTGCACACAGATACTGACCAGCTTTACTATCACACTGTAATTTAGACTTGGGATAGGAAACATCACCTCTCAACTCTAATACTGTTTGCAACAGATGAAATGGGACTTCCCTGCAATCAACATGGTTTAGCCCAGGAGTAACTCATTCCAAGCACTTATGTCTGGATCCAGACCAGTGTTACAAGTGCATTCAATTAAGTCTGTTAAAACTATATAAATACAGCTATATATAGACTTATTCCTATTCTGCCATTTTCATTATTTTGTAGCTGAAGTAAAATTATTATTAGTCTAGATATCTCTATCTCATAACACTATTTTAATGTATAACAATAAAGTATGTTTATCCCTTATATCCTTTCAGGGATATCTGGTTCCTAGATAAATGATGGCTAAGAATCCAATTGTTTTAAAATGGTTCCAAGACCCCCCTTCAAGAGCACCTGGGGTGTGGTTTAACATGGCTAATGATGATACTGACTATACCCAGAGTTTCATTTCTATTTGAACTAAATATTTTCCGTTTGTGTCTTTGGAACTGCCATGTAATCTGTCATACACTGTAATATCAATCAGTTACCATATTTATCTGGAAGACTTAAATACCTTCTTAGTAATCCAGAAGTTGTTAAAACCGTTATCAGAAGAGCAAATTTATAGCAACATTTATACAGATCTGCAACTAAAATGCTGAAGTCTATTAGGTTATATTTTTAGGTGTGTGTGTGTCTGTATGTATATGTATATGTATTCTAAATAATTTTTAGGAGCTGAACATGTGTTCAATAAAAGACCACACAAATGGCTACATCACCCAAATGTATGTTATTTATTTATGAAATCTAGAATCATATATATTTGAGAGAAAATCATTAAATTAGATAAGTTAGATACATAAAAAACAATGTTACAGATGGATTAAAATACAATGATTTGCACAACGTCCCTCTATTGGTGGATCAGATATATTTTGCTGTATTTGAGGGACTTGTTGGGCTTCCATGTTGGCTAATATATAGAGAATGCCCAGTACATATTCTCTGGTGGACTGTGCCAGTCTCCATTCAGATTGGCTGATTCACAGGCGTTAAACCATTAGAGAGACCACTGCATGATACTGCAACTGGAATACATGATGTCTCCAACTTCACATATTGGGTGACAGCTGTAATTTGGCTTGTCCTCAGTGCTGAAAAACTGCCATATTGGTTGGACGCATTAAGCTAAGTATCTCTAAGGAATCTGTTTCCTGCTATAAGGAATATACAGTATAGTTATGGAATATACGGCACTATTAGAGTATTTCACAGTTCAGATTCTCTACAATTGTTTTACACAAAAATACTAGTAAAGACTTTTATTGTTTTTTTCCTTTTATATTGTTGGGGACATGTTCTATTCTCTGTCTATCCCCTTCCCCATATTGTTACATTGTATAACCCAGGAAGAATAGTTATATAAAAGACTAAAAATAAAAATAACAACCTGTCATGACCCTGATCTCATCTGAGGCTTTCGTGACTTATCTGGGACTCAAGGGGTTAATCACAACAGCCACCTGGTCTGTTCTACAATGACTAATGCCCCTTCTCCCACCCCCATTATGACTTATTCCTAATCAACTGCCACCTCCAAGGCTATTCACAGGAGGTCTTAGGTTCTCCTTTAACCAAATCAAACACAGTTATGCTTTATCAGAATTCTCATCAACCCAAAATGACCTCTTCTGTTACCATTCAGTAGCATTTAATAACCGAGCTGGTCTGACACGGGAATCCGTAAGATCACAGAGACATGAACTTAAGACATGAATTTATTGATATTTAATATGATAATCACAATGCTTCAGTACAAAAGAATAACAAAATAGAAATACAATATGCACAACATTTTCTTATAAAATAAAAAGGTGAAAAGGGAGAAAGCACTTACACAAAAGAACCTTCTGGGTCGGGACAGACCAGAAATCAGGGACACCTCTTCCGTTTGGAAGTCTCATGAAGTAAACACAGTTATGAATCCATACACACTTTTTAAAGGCAAAACTGCTCCTCTGCAAGTAGCCCCCACCTTTGTGACAAGTGACAGTTTGGGTCTGGGGAGAATCTTCCTCAGAGATCTGGCTTTTATGACCCCCTTCCATATTTTGATCCCTTTACGACAGGGCCATAGCTTGCTCTGCCTGACTGCCTTTAGCTAGGGCAATAAAACAAAACCAGATCTGGGCCAACTGAAGGTCACTCTATACAGATCTTTAATTTGTACACATGATATTTGATTATATCCTGACACAACCTCAACAGATATATTATAAAAGAACAAGCTTTTTTACATCATTTTCCACTAATTGTGGATCAAATACATTTTTGTGTATCTTAGGGACTGGAATGGCCTCCATGTTGGCCAATGCAAAGAGGACAACCATATTATATGGTTTGGTGGACTGTGCCAGTCTCCATTCAAATTGGCTGATAAACAGCCATTAAACCACCAGCCAGACTCCTCTATGAAGCTGCAGCTCTTATACACCTTGTCTCCGATTGCACACTTCGGGTGACAGCTGTCATTGGGTTTGTCCACAGGGCTAAAAAAGCTGCCGTATTGGCTGGTGCCATTATATTTGGGAACTCCGAGGAATCAGTCTCCTGCAATAAGGAATACAGCATTCATTATTTCTTCTATATTGCTTTGTTATATTGCTGGGGACATGTTCTATTTTCTCTATCCCCCTCCCCATATTGTTACATTATATCAGGAAGAATAGTTATACGCTGTCACTTACCTGCTGTACCCAATGCTGATTCGCAGAGCGCTGGGTCTGTGTTCCTGATAGGTCAGGAGATGAATCTCTCAGTCCCAGCCAATGCTCACGTACATTGTAGCCATCAGCATATCTATAATCAGAGCAGGGGCCCTATGGCACACTCTGTACCAAAATCTGTGTATATAGATAAGAT
>WWET01004577.1:30509-41109 GCA_011038615.1 Limnodynastes dumerilii | reverse complement strand
TATATGTGTATATGTATATATGTGTATATGTATATATGTATAAAAAAATATGTATATATATATATATATATATATATATATATATGTGTATATGTATATGTATATATGTGTATATGTGTATATGTATATATGTGTATATGTATATATGTATATATGTATATATGTATATATGTATATGTGTATATGTGTATGTGTATATGTATATGTGTATATGTATATGTATATATGTATATGTGTATATGTATATGTATATGTATATATGTATATGTATATATATATATGTATATATAATCAATTGATTGATTCAGAGATAAAAATAAATATATTATCTTGATCTTCCTGAATTCCTTTAGGCTGTGGGGAAAAGTAGAGCTAATTTTAATTCTAAATTATATTTTTTTACTTAAAAGGCTTAGCAGTAATTTCAGTACAACACGAGGTTGGTACATCATATGCTACATGATAAACGAGCGTAATAATAAACAACTTAATGTAAAATGCAAACATAGAGCTTGACAATTTATAAGGGGAGAGGAGGAAAGTAAGGCATACAAAACTCCTCCTGAACAGTCTGAACATTGAGCACAGTAACAGAGCCTCGGGGCCTCTATCTTTTAATAAGTCTATTCCCAAATTTTCTGTTTGTAAAGCTGTGCCCCTGGGCTTTACCAGCTTCCAAAAACTAATGGAAAAAGCACCATCATCTCCCAGTGTAAGACCGTTCCTCCATAGTAAGAGGGGGTCTAGAGGTAACCACAGCAGAGGGCATAACAGGTGAATGTAACTAATAAAAATAAAAAATACAGTAAAGTGCGGAGCAAGAGTATAGAAGTCTGTTATAGAGACACCTCTGTAGTCAGTAATCCCCCGCTCTGTGCTGTATATAAACATTGTACAACATTTCTATATTTACAATTACCGTGTATTTTTTCTATTTATTTGTTATATATAAAATATAATAAACTAGATCAGTGCAATTTGAATGTAATTCCATAACCTTACTGTATAAATAATGATGTATATAAAATCAATGTGACTATTAGATTGTAAGAATACACGATACACATAAGGAATGAGGTTTGAGTAAGATATCTTTATGTAAATATTGCAGTCTGTAACAGATCATTCAGTGTAACATTATTATGGTGGATATGGTTTTATAATTTGGTAGCAATGATGATATATATTGCTAAATGTATTTCTGTTTGATTTTGTTTGTTTTCTCACTTGTTGCAGTGACACATTTGTACAGACAAATTATATTTCACACAAGGTACAAATATGTGTAATATATAATATACTGTACAGTGGCCGAAATTGCGCACACTGAAATTTGAATGTTTTTTTTATTTGAATGCTTAAAAACTGTGACATTTCATGCAGTGCAATGATTCATATATCAAATGAAAGAAAATGTAATGCTGAATTCAACACAATAAACAGAGGTCAGATATTTGCATTACAAGGAAAGTTATGCAGTGAAAACACTTGGGGTGAAAATCCCTGTGTACTTATGAAGTCACTTATGATGTCACTGTCCTTTTAAGTATTTTGTTGGGTATCCTTTATTATTCAAGACAGCAGCACAGTGACGTGGCATTGAGCCAACCAATGTTTATTATGTGGTGCCATGAGACAATTATAGCCTCAATTAATTCTCTTTTTATTGGATGGATGCCTCAGATGTACCAGTTTTTTTCAAACGGAACCACAAATGTTTCCTGGCCATCCCAGCACCTGTATGTCATTCTCTGTGAACCACTGTTTGCATATCCGTGCAGTGCGGCAGGGAGCTGAATCCTGCTGGAAAATTGGGCGTTATCTGGAAAAAAGATCCCTGATAGAAGGCAGGTTATCATTGTAGGATGGTGTCCATCTATGACATGAAGGCGGCCTACAGCATCTGCTGTCATACATGCCCAGATCATAACACTTGTAGGATTCTTTGTTGCTTGAATGCAATCTGGATGCACCTCTTCCCCGATGAGACGTCTCACATATTTTCTCCTATCACTACCAAATATTGATATCTTACTTTCGTCACTCCGTATCACTTGCTTCCACTGACCTTTTGCCCATGCAATGTGTTCTTTTGCCCACTGTATTTGTTTCTGCTGCTTCTTTTTATTAAGGAATAGCTTTTTTGGGGAATCCTACCTTTTAGGCCAACCTCCGTTAGTCTTCTTCGTACCGTTCGTGCACTGACAAACACCCAGTTGTAATCAGTTAACTGCTAATGGCCGCAGATTACATCCATCTGTCCCTGACGCAATTTGATTTATTCTCCTATCAACAGCTGGCTTTTTCCATCTTTGTTTTGTAAAGTTTGTTTTTCCTATTGTACTCCTGATGTCACATTCCCACCAACTTCTCTCGCAATCGCTGCATACGAAAGACCATTTTCACGTAACACCACAATCCTGAATCCTGGTCACCCCTTTGCCTGGACAACATTGTTGTATTTATTTTATTAGCAATAGCATTAAATAATACACACAAACATCCAATCGTAATTGCACTTCAGTAACCAACTTTATTCTGCAAAACAAAACAGCCAAACTGACCTTTCCTAAGCTTTGAACATGACCTTGCGTCTGCTCATAAACGACAGCTGATTGCTCATAAACGACAGCTGATTGGTCCTCAGAACGAAGATTACGATTGGCTGGTAGTAGCTGATACTACAATCCGCTTATTGAATCTCACACATCTGTGCTTCTTTGATTGAAAGTAGCATAGCTCCACTTCTAATGCAAATAATTGACCTCTGTTGTGTTAAATTCAGCATTACATTTCCTTTCATTTAATATATGAATCATTACACTATGTGAAATGAAACAGTTTTTATAAGCCTTCAAAGCTGAAAAACATTCAAATTTCAAAGTATCTGCAATTTTGGCCACCACTGTGTATATTAATACAATGGATTCTAACAGTTTTCTTTTATGTTTAGGTAACTTATTTCTTTGTATCAAGAATGTATTTTCTATGTATTTGAATGAAATGTGAGCAGATTGATTGGTCTCTGGAACAGCAAAGTAACAAGTAATCTGTTACTATTTTATTTATCTGGAAATCTTAGAATCCCTTTCTATTAAACATGTATTAAAAAACATAATATATCACACAAATGTTTTATATATTTAAGAAATGAAACACTACAATGACTACACACAAATATAAAGTCTAAAAATGAAAATAAATAACACCAACAGATTACATAAAAAGTTTAGCAAAAACACATTGTTACAGAATTTGCCACGAATTGTGAATCAAATACATTTTGCTGTATTTTAGGGACTGGAATGGCCTCCATGTTGGCCAATGCAATGATGACGCCCACATTATATGGTTTGGTGGACTGTGCCAGTCTCCATTCAGATTGGCTGATAATCAGCCATTAAACCACCAACCAGACTCCTCTATGAAGCTGCAGCTCTTATACACCTTGTCTCTGATTGGACACTTCGGGTGACAGCTGTCATTGGGTTTGTCCTCTGTGCTAAAAAAAAAAGCTGCCGTATTGGCTGGTGCCGTTATACTTGGGAACTCCGAGGAATCCGTCTCCTGCAATAAGGAATACAGCATTAGTTATTCTATTTTACTATGTTATATTACTAGGGGACATGTTCTATTCTGTCTCTATCCCCCTCCCCATATTGTTACATTGTATCACCCAGGAAGAATAGTTACACGCTGGTCACTTACCTGCTGTACCCGAGTATTCTCCTGCTGAGAGCTGGTAGAAGTCTCTCTGATCCCCAACACTGAAGGGTCTATACTTAGCATACGCTTCTTTACCAGAGACGTCCCCAATGCTGATATGCTGAGTGCTGGGTCTGTGTTCCTGATTAACAGATTCATCTCCTGACCAAAGTCCCAGCCAGTGCTCACCTTCACCAACAAATCATCATTAGATACAATATAGCAACAATATGATAAGGGGGTTTTACCCATAACAATCCAACTATTGTAATAATTGGTGTACAAAATGAGGCAACATTTTATTATCTACAGTAAATAACAGGACAATATCTATACACAGTCCTCATGTACAGCAAGGTGGCTCAGTGAGTAACACTTGTCTCACAGTGCTGAAGTCATGAGTTCGATTCTTGGGCTAGGTTTTATCTGTATGCAGTTTGTATGTTCTCTCCGTGTCCTGAAATACCAGTAACAGTGCATGTTTTCCAGGTCTTCTTGCTCATTACTCATCCAGGTGCGCTCAATCCTAACTGATATATGTCAAAAGATCCGCAGGTGGTAATCATTATATCACTTGTGATTATGAGGAGACCTGGAAACATGTAATGGTACTTGTGGACAGGGTTGAGAACCCCTGCTCTATCAGTACTATCACACTATACCGGTCACACGTTGTAACCATGTCACAGATGGTCACATTACAAGCTCTTACTTGCAAGATTTCCAAATCCACGTTCATAGTCCTCTCACATTTTCTGGAATGACAGCCCGTCCTCTTCATTGTGCCTCTGCCTCACAGTCCAGTTATTTTTATTATTATTATTCTCATTGTTTATATGGCACCACAAGGTGTCAGCAGTGCCATACAAAATACAGTACAGAAATACAGGGTATTTTATATATTAAATACCAATATGACTATAAAAATATCACAAAAATAAAGTGAATCAAGCACAGAACGCAAGGCAAAATGCGAGGTGTCAGGCTTTGAGTTAGGGAGCAGGGGATAGAGCGCAGTGAGAGGTTGAGAGGGAGCCACTAGGTGGGGATGGGGTAAAAGGGTACAGGGGGGGACAAGAGGGTATGAAATAAGTGATAGAGGAAGGGACAACACTAGGATGGAGGGCCCTGCTCACATGAGCTAACACACTATGTTGGAGGGAAGAACTTATAGGACACATGAGGGGGAAGGAAGTGGACTGCTGGTGTAAGCAGAGGAGAGGGGGAAGGAAGAGAAGGGATAGATGAAGGATGCAGTGAGGATATTAAGTGGAGGAGGGGTAGGCTAGTCTGCTTGAAGACCTGCAATGTGGGGGAGAGTCTGACTGAAGAAGGGAGGTCATTCCAGTGCAGATGTGCAGCACAGAAGAAGTCATGCTGCACAGAGTTTATTTTATTTATTTTATAAGTTTTACAACAGACCAATATTACACAGGGAACTAGTAGTGATGACACATTATGAGAGTTTCAGTATATAGGTATTTCTAAATATTTTACATTAGGGGCACAAGATAATGTATAGATTTATTTAACCATTTCATATAACAATGTCCCTGTATATCAGTCTGAATTCTCAGAGGTTTTATGATGGTCTCATCGGACAAGCGTAGGCTGCTCCCTTGGGTTTAATGGAATATATCCCACTGATAGATTACTTATTTCTCGCCCAGATATGTGAGAAGTCATATCCTACAGAATAAGGTCATGTGTTTACATAGAAACATATAAAGTGATGGCAGATAAGAGCCACATGGCCCATCCAGTCTGCCCAGTTGTTTATTTAAAACTTTACTGACCCTGGTCCCTATTTATCCTTAATTTAGTTTGAGATTTAGGATCTCCTTATATTTATCCCAAGCATGTTTACACTGTTCTACTGTGTTAGCCTCAACCACCTCAGATGGGAGGCTATTCCACTTATCTACCACCCTCCAGAATCTACCACCCTCCAGTTTATATTCATGCCCTCGTGTTCTATTACAAAAAAATTACACCCTCCTCTAGATATTCACAACCCTTGATATATGTGAAAGCTGCTATCATGTCCCCCTTCTCCCTTCTCTGCTCCAGGCTATACATGTTTAGTTCCACTAGCCTTTCTTGGTATGATTTGTGACACAGACCATGCACCATTTTAGTTGCTGCTCTTTGCACAGTCTCTAATGTATTTATGTCCTTCTGGAGATATGGCCTCCAGAACTGAACGCAGTATTCTAGGTGAGGTTGTACCAACAATCTATAAAGGGGCATTAGTACTTCTCTCTTTTCACTACTAATTCCTAACATCAATAAGCCTCCTCCAATTTTTCCTACTCTGTCCTTCCTACATTACATCATTCTACCTTCTTCAGATCTGTGTACTGGCAACACCTCAGAAAAAGTAACAGTATTTGCCACCTGCTTAATAGCATTTCCCAACTTTCTAAATTCATCTATAACAGCCACAATTCCAGCATTGGCCAATTCATTTGTCCCAAGGTGGATAATGACATCAACCTCCCTTTCCTTGCTTGCTGTCTTTATAATATTTTAAATGCGCTTTTTATCTCATGAAGCTGTAGCTCCCGGCAAATACTTCACCTGATTTCTAAGTTCAGAACCTCTATCCAGCTGGATACCCCTAACAATAGAATCCCCCACAAGAAGTGCAGTCCTTCTCAGGGATTCCCTATTCCTGCCATCAGGTTCCCTTAACACCTCATGTTCTACATTATCTGTTGTAATGCCCTTCAGCCCTCCAAGTGCTACATATGAGTTCTGCAAGGGCACAGCTTGTGCAATGTGTCCTTGTGCAACTGGAACCTTCTTACAAGCCTTCCCCCACTATAGTCCACCCAGTACGCCTCCTGGGAACTGAGGCAATGGTGGCATCAAGAAAACAGACATCCTGCATAGCTCACCATGCATTCTAGCTATCTCATCCCACAAAGACATCTTCTAACAAATTGGACAACCCCTGAGTTTCCAAATAGTTTCCCACACAACAATGCACAAGACCAGGCATTGTAGAAGCAAACTTCACTACAAGAACATATCACAGATCATCTAAATGGGCCCAAATTCAGACCAAATCCAGTTCAAACTCCAGTTACAACTCCTAGATGCTTGCAAAATCAGGCAATAAAAAACAGACAGATTTACACCTTTGCAGGTTTAAACTATACCCCCTTTAAATAACAGGCAGTAAACTAATCAATTACCACAGCCAAAGTAATTAGCACAGCTGATCAATTATCTAAGAGAAAAAAAACTAATACTTTTAAAACTTACCCAGAGAAATTATACATAATAACACAAACAATAATTAATAATATTCTACAAACCTAATCTGAAGCACAGAAATTAAAAACACTAAATTACTATAAGGTAAATATAAAATAAAAGAAGAATGCTTCACAACTGCACAGGTGATATGTGCTTATATTAGGCCCACGCCCCTTACACTGACTTAATTTATAAACTCCCTCATCCTATCTCTCACCAAACCTCCCTCACCACATAATTAACCCCTTATCTGCCAGCTGCCTGTTTAGGGCACCTGCCTGCTGCAGCCCTATGGGGTCCTTAGTTCTTATTACAGCAGAGCAGACCCATTCTATTAGGTACAATATACTCTACACCTGAGCATCACTCACCTGGTGAGAGGAAGTAACTGATGTTTAAGATACTATTTGTCTCTCCAACAAAGGTGGTTACTATAGTAATGACAGTTGGAAACTGAGAAGCGGAGTATTTTATACCTAATGGAATGGGTCATGTTGGAGGGTCTGGCAGATTACATGATTAGCGTGCGCATAATTGTAGACACTCTTCCTCACAGCCTGTGATACACCTATCGGGTCCCTGATATCCCTGGCCCGCAATACACTAATAAGCCGCATATATCATGCCCCAGAGAAGAGAAGCCAGAGAGGATGATTCGGCCATTGTATCTGCACCAGTGCTTGACTGGGCGGCTTGCTGTCTCTTGGCTTCACGACGCTTCCATTTCCTTCCTTTTTGGCTGAGCTGTATCCATGCCATTTCTGCAGAGTTATATTAGTGATCTTAGATTTTATTAAATGATAGATACATTGATAAACATAAATATATCAGAGATACAGTAAAAGTGTGCGCGCCTTCTAAATCTGTTTGAAGACTAGTGTCCAACCAGTAATTGGCAACAGTAATATCCACAAGATTCCTTGTCCAGAGAAACCGCGTCTTCCCCTTTTAAATAGTGCATCCAAGTCCACACTGTCAAACTGTAAAGGAAATCAAGAGAAGGGGGCGCTTCATTGTGTAGTATTTATTAAGACATCGCCAGCACAGATAAAAAGATAAGTACCAGATAATTTCTTTGTTCACAGCACATCAGGTATACAAAGCAGTAGCAGGAGTGGGGCACCAGCCGGCAGCTCCTGTTCAGACCATAAGGCAGCTTACACGACTTGGGATCCCATGATTGGTCCTCACCGGAATTCCTGCACGTTGCTCAGTGTTCATTCAATAGAGAGGGGGTGAGTGGGCGTGGGTCCTACGCGTTTCGTCGATACTCGACTTCGTAAGGGGTAGTGATAGGTCCAGATCGCTCGTTCTTTAAGTAGCATGTCCGCAGCTGTTTACTAATCAAGTGGGTTGATTGGTGCATGAATGCATTGTATGTCAAAGTTACCAAGCTGCTACGCAAAGCACAAAACAAAAGTTACAACTTGCATAAGCGAACACAATGAAAAAATCTACTTATTGTAACCCTTTTGAAATACATAACTGTTACAACAATACAATAAATATACATAAAAGGAACCTTAGTTACACTAACTCGTAATTCAGTGGCCCTACTAGGCAAACTGGAATTTTTTTAAAAAAAAGTATAGATTTGAACTAATGTGGACCCTTATTATGAATAACGGCAATGTATCTACAAAATTAAAGGATTAGGAAATGGATTAATATATCTATACAAAGAGGACGAATTACAACACTATAAAGCATTTTTTAGAGAGGAATAATTAAAGAGCAGTTATAGAAATGTGGTGATCTCAAAGTTTTCATTTAAACCACATGGGCTTAAGGTGTTTAAGGTTATAATCCAAAAGGATTCCCTTTGTGCCAACTTTGTATCACGATCACCCCGTCATTTGTCTTTTTGTACCCATTCGATCATTTTGAAAGTAACAGACTCTATGCTGGAATTGTGGAATTGGCATAAATGGCGAGGAACACTATGATTTAGAATTTTGTTTGTAATGTTCCTGAGATGTTCTAAGGCTCTCAATTTAAACATTCTTTTGGTTTTGCCGTTGTATTTCTTGCCGCATCCACACTCCAGCATATAAATCACGTAATCGAATATGCAGTTATTATAGTATTTTTACTGAAAACTCATTAGAGCCATCAAAATTTTAAAATGTTTTCTTTTCTTTGTGGCTGTGCTTACAAACCTAGCACTGGCCACATGGGAAGAAACCTACCGGTTTAAAACTAGATTCATTTGGAATAGTTGGTATAGGTGCCAAATGACTTGGAGAAAGGGAGGATTTGAGGTTTCCATCCCTCCTGAATCTGACTTCTGGATTAGTTTGGAGTACTTTGGACAACAGAGGATCTAGACAGAGAATTTTCCAATGATTGTTAATCTTCCTTAATTCTGACCCCACTTGACTATAATTAGTGATGAAGGGACAGATTGAGTTCTTGGTTGTTTTGTCTTTATAAACAAGTAAAGACTGCCTGTCTCTATCTCATGCTTTTTTGTAAGCTCCTCTCAACAAGCTCAGCAGGGTAATGTTTTTCCATAAATTTTTCTTTATGGACCAAGGCCTGTTCCTCAAAGCTGTCAATAGAGGAAGAGTTACGCCTTAGTCTAAGGAATTGGGAATACGGTATGTTACTGGTCCATCTTTTCATATGGCAGCTATTAAAATCAATGTAACTATTCGCATCCACACTTTTAATAAAGGTGGATGCTTGGTAATCGTTGTCCAAACTGGAATTGATGAATAACATTAAATCCAAGACCTCAAAATTTAGCAGTAATTGTAGACCTTATGTATTAGTATTCAAGGATTTGACAAACTGATCAAATTTTTCTCTCGTTTTAGTCCAGATCAACAGAATGTCGTCTATATAACGACCAAAGAATGGTATGGGGAGATCATCCAGAATGTTATAGATGTAGTGCTGCTCCCAGCTTCCCATATAGAGGTTAGCAAAGCTGGGAGCAAACACTGTCCCCATAGTGGTTCCATTGATCTGGAGGTAAAATACCTCATTGAATAAGAAATAATTCTTCTTAAGGACAAAAGCTGTACATTTTAGAAGAAATCGAATTCTTTCAATTGAGAGAGATGGATCGGAACTCAGTATTTTCCAGTACCTCAAGGCCTTTGGCGTGTGGAATAGAGGTATATTGAGCCTGGACATCTATAGAACATAACTGGAACTCTGGTTGCCATTTTATCACTTTCTTTCTCTCTCTCCTTATTTTTATGTATGTAATTTTTGCTTTATACATGTATTGTATTCCTTTATATTACTCTGTTAATTAATTATTGTATTGTATATGCAACTGTTTTACTATTGCCTATGTACGGCGCTGCGGATACCGTGTGGCGCCTTATAAATAAACGTTAATAATAATAATAATCCCTCATGTAACAGGGGATTGAGTTCTTCTAAAAACTGCATTGTGGGATCATACTCCAATTTTTTATAAAAAGTATTATTCAGCTGCCTTCTTCAATACACACTGTACGATCCATTAAAACTGTCCCACTTCCCTTGTCAGCCTGCTTAATCTCGACGTTGACATTATTAGTCAGCTCTTTTAATGCTTTCTTTTCCCATTTGTTCATGGGTCTACAAGTTCAATTCTGGAAGTCAAATTTGACCAATTCCAGAAACATATCTACAA
>WWET01004577.1:17934-27988 GCA_011038615.1 Limnodynastes dumerilii | reverse complement strand
GACGCCCCCCAGCGTCCCTACGTTCAGGTTAGTGTAGGTGGGCGGGGGGAGGTAGGGTAGCCTTCAGCCGGTGTAAGAAGGGACCAGACGCCCGCACAGGGGGAGTGTTGGGCCAGAGCACCGATGTTACGCTGAGCGCTACAGCGCTCAGTGTAACATCATAGCTCTGGATCAGGCCCAATGTAGCAACAATATGATAAGGGAAAGAAATATTGTAATAATTGGTGTACAAAATTAGGCAACATTTTATTATCTATAGTAAATAACAGGACAATATCCATACACAGCCCTCATGTACAGCACGGTGGCTCAGTGAGTAACACTTGTCTGACAGTGCTGAGGTCATGAGTTTGTTTCTCAGACTAGGTTTTATCTGTATGGAGTTTGTATGTTCTCTCCGTGTCCTGAAATACCAGTAACGGTGCATGTTTTCCAGGTCTCCTTGCTCATTACTTATCCAGGTACACTCATTCCCGATCCACAGGTGGTAATCATTATATCACTTGTTATTATGAGGGTACCTGGAAACATGCACTGTTACTGGTACTTGAGGATAGGGTTGAGAACCCCTGCTCTATCAATACTATCACACTATACCGGTCAAACGTTGTATCATGAATACAAGAGACAATGTCACAGAAGGTCACATTACAAGCTCTTACCTGCAAGATTTCCATATTCATATTCATAGTCCTCCCACATTTTCTAGAATGACCGCCCGTCCTCTCCATTGTGTATCTGCATCACAGTCCAGCCTCCAGCTGATGTCATTTCACAGAACACCTGTAGGGGGAGCAGTTAATTATCATGAGTTTATTTTATTCCTTTTATAAGTTTTAGAACAAATATATACAGACCAATATTACTCAGGGAATTAGTAGTGATGACACATTATGAGAGTTTGTCAGTATGTAGTATTTCTAAATATTTTACATTAGGGGAACAATATATTGTATAGATTTATTTAACCATTTAATATAATAATGTCCCTGTATATCAGTCTGGATTCTCATAGAGGTTTTATGATTGTCAGCTCCCTCTGGCTTAATAGAATATACTCCACTGATAGATTCCTTATTTCTCGCCCAGATATGTGAGCAGTCATATCCTACAGAATAAGGTCATGTATTTACTAAGAGGGGTTTATGCAAGACCAGCACATCATTAGATATGTTATGTATTTGCATATGCTTGTACATATTTACATTCCTGCAGTGTTCATATTAGTAATCTTAGATTTTATTAAATGATAGATACATTGATAAACATATAAATATATTACCTTGTGCTTCCTCATTTTCATTATGCTGGAAGAGAAAAAGTATGTATAATTTTAGAAAAATAAGTCTTTATAGCCAAAATATATTAATATCATTGAAAAAATACATGAAGAAAAGAAAATGATGATCAATATTTACTGCTATCACTCTATCTCTGTATAAATAGGATACACAAAGTAAAAATAGGAGCATAGTAGTAATTCCTCACCAGCGATGTTGTATAGAAGCTATTTAAGGTCATGATGAACACACAGGTGTACGCAATCATTGACTCCATCTTTATACACCTAGAAACAATGATTAAATAAACTAATGTAATGTTTAATAAATACATTAAATAATATTTACAAATCATAATAAAAATCTTCTAACATTAAAATACATTTAAAAATTCTTATAATAATGCCTCCTGCACTTTGATCTTCAATATTGAGATAATATATGAATACAATTGTTACATTAATTTGAGAGGAGAAGAGGAGAAAGTGTGTTCGATATAGTGAGGAGAAAGGAAGAGAGAGAGAGAGAGATAGACAGGAGACAGAAAGGAAGGGGAGAGGGGAGAGAGATAATAAAACATATAACATATAAATACCTTCTCAATAGCTTCAATACTAAGACTAGTGTCACCTTAGGAGATAATACAACCTTTCATCCCTATCGGCAATCAGCTCTTTTTATAGGTTGGATACAGATTTTTGTTTATTGCATACCTGGGCAACTAGCCCTTTCTAGAGGCTGGACTTATATATACTTGTCTGTTCTGGTTCCTATCAAGTTGTTTTATCAAAATTAGTGCAACTTTCAACTTGCAGGCTCAGAATACTAGCATTATTATTATTGCTTATAAGATGCCACAAAGGGTCCGCAGCGCCGTACAAAATACAACAAAATACAGAACAGACATACAGGGACAGCATAGTACATATTAAATACAATATGAATATAAAAATATCACAAAATTACAATAAGTGTAGCAAGCACAGAACACAAGGCAAAATGCGAGGTGTCAAGCTTGGAAGATCAGGGGGCAGGGGATAGAGCGCAGTGAGAGGATGAGAGGGAGCCACTAGGTGGGGACAGGGTAAAAGGGTAGCAGAGGGGGACAAGAGGGTACGAAGTGAGGGGGGATTGGTGGAGGAAGTAACAACACTAGAATGGAGGGCCCTGCTCACGTGAGCTAACACACTAAATGGGAGGGAAGAACTTACAGAAAACATAAGGAGGGGGAAGGAATTGGACTGCTGATGTGAGAGGGGGAAGGAATAGAAAGGATAGTAGAAGGATGCAGTGAGGATGTTAAGTGGAGGAGGGTTAGGCTAACCTGAACAGGTGCGTTTTGAGTGAACGCTTGAAGATCTGCAATGTAGGTGAGAGTCTGACTGAAGAAGGGAGGTCATTCCAGTGCAGAGGTGCAGCACGGGAGAAGTTCTGGATACGGGCGTGAGATGTGGTGATCAGTAAAGAGGTCAGGCAGCGCCGATTAGCAGAACAGAGAAGGCAGGAAGGGATGTGCATGTTGTTGAGAGAAGAGAGGTAGGGAGCAGTGGATGAGGAGATGGCCTTAAAGGTCAGGGTAAGGAGTTTAAAGAGAGTTCTGAAGCGTACAGGAAGCCAGTGGAGGGTTTGACATAAAGAAGAGGCCAAGGTAGAGCGGCGTGAGAGGAAGATGAGCCTGGAAGCAGCATTGAGTATAGATTGAAGGGGGGAAAGACGAGTGAGCGGGACACCTATGAGGAGGAGGTTACAGAAGTCGAGGCGTGATATGACTAAAGAGTGGATAAGGGTTTTAGTAGCTTCATTGGTGAGGAAGGGACGGATGCGTGCAAAGTTGCGTAGGTGGAAACGACAAGAATGAGAGAGGGCACGGATGTGTGGTATAAAGGAAAGTGAGGAGTCAAAGATGACACCTAGGCAGCAAACTTGGGGGAATGAGGAGACAGAGGTATCACCAATTGTCATTGTGATGGAGGGCAGGGAGGAAATTCTAGGGGGAGGTAAAACAATAATTTCCGTTTTGTCCATATTCAGCTTGAGGAAGCATTTGGCCATCCATGTGGATAGGGATGCAAGGCACTCGGAAATCTTGGACAGAAGAGAGGGGTAGAGGTCAGGGGAGGAGAGGTAGATTTGAGTCTCATCAGCATAGAGGTGGTAGTCGAAACCAAAGGTGCTGATGAGGTTACCCAATGAGGAGGGGTAGGTAGAGGTGGTAGTTGAAACCAAAGGTGCTGATGAGGTTACCCAATGAGGAGGTGTAGAGGGAGAAGAGGAGCGGGCCAAAGACAGAGCCCTGGGGGACACCAACAGGGAGCAGAGAGGGGAGGATGAGCTAGGGGTGGAAACAGAGCAGGTGCAGTCAGGGAGATAGGAGGAAAACCAGTAGAGAGCAATGTCAGTGAGACCAAAAGAGCTGAGGATTTGAAGCAGAAGAGGATGGTCCATGGTGTCAAAAGCAGCTGACAGATCAAGAAAGATGAGAATGGAGTATTAGCCCTTGGATTTGGCAGATAACAGATCATTG
The DNA here is from genome assembly GCA_011038615.1 of Limnodynastes dumerilii. NCBI lineage: Eukaryota > Metazoa > Chordata > Amphibia > Anura > Limnodynastidae > Limnodynastes > Limnodynastes dumerilii. The sequence goes on along the minus strand of WWET01004577.1, from coordinate 24,184 downwards.
GTCACTTTGGTAAGGGCAGTTTCAGTGGATTGGAAGGGTCGGAAACCAGATTGGAGGGGGTCCAGGAGAGAGTTGTCAGTAAGGTAGCTGATGAGACGTTGGTAGACTAAGTGCTCAAGGAGTTTGGAGGTGAATGGGAAAAGGAATATAGGTCGGTAGCTGGGGGGGGATGTAGGGTCCAGATTAGGTTTTTTAGAATGGGAGGTACAAGGGCATGTTTAAAAGATGAAGGTGAGAAAGGTTAAAAAGGTGGGCTAGATGGGAGCAGGCAGTGGGAGAGAGGTGTTTGAGAAGGTGTGAGGGAATAGGGTCCATAGGGCAGGTTGAGGATGGTGAGGATATTAATAGAGAGTGAATTTCATCACTTGTCGTAGGATGGAAAGAAGAAAACTCATGATGATTGCATAGAAAGGGGGGTGAAGGGTTGGGGAGAGATGGGGGAAGCAGAGTGGAGGAGATGTCATTTCTGATAGAGATAATTTTGGAAGAGAAGTAGGAGGAAATGTTGGAAGCAGAGATAGAAGTTGGGATGGAAGGCATGGGCAGAGAGAGGAGTGTGTTAAAGGTGGCATAGAGGTGACGGGGGTTGGATGCTTGGGAGATGATGAGAGATTTGAAGAAAATTTGCTTGGCTTGGGCAAGGGTAGAGCAGTAAGAGGAAAGGATGAATTTATAGCGGAGAAAGTCAGCAAGGGAGCAAGATTTGCGCCAGAGGCGCTTGGCGGTGCGGAAGCATTGTTTTAGGATCTAGGGGGCAGAAAAGGCGGATGGAGTGGACCTCGAAGGAAGAGAAGATGAGGGCGGGCTCAGGAGGGCTAGTGCGGAAGTGCATGAGGGAGAGAGAAGCAGGCCGGCACCCCCACCATGACAATCACCGGCTCTGGGAGAGTGGGAAAAGGAGAGACCACCATAGGCCAGAGCAGCAGGTGAGGTGTTGTCAGTGGGGGAGAGCCATGTTTCGGAGAGGGCCAGAAGGTTAAAGGAGTTAGAGATGAACAGATCATGTATGGCTGGGAGCTTGTTATAGATGGATCTTGCGTTCCAGAGAGCGCAGGAGAAGGGGAGAGTGGAAATGTGGATGAGGTTGGATGAGCATGGAGGAAGAAGAGGATTGGGGTGAGGGCAAGGGCGGAGGGTTAAAATGGGAATACAACAGGGAGGGGGTGTGGGAGTGATAAAGGATGCAGGGTTCTGAATATGGGAGATACAGGTGATATGGAGGGATGAGTGAGGATGTTAAACAGAGTTCAGGGTGATAGATGTGGAGGGCACATGGGCAGTAAGATGTGGTGATGGGAAATAAAACAGAATATAAATACAAAAATTGGAAAAATTAAAATGTAAATGTAAGTTAAATGAGGGTTAATGATGTATGTGGTTAAAACAGATAAAACATTTAAAGCATTAGTGAGCGTATTTCTTGCAAAGTTCCAAGTAGTAGTTACAGGCTATGCACAGAGTTGTATAACGCTTTCAGTTTCTTGTTATTTTACAAGTGCTAATGAACAATCTGTTATTTAATCACTAATTAAACTAGGCAAGTGGCAGATGGAAGGTCGGGAGCAGAGTATGAAGAAGGGCTGGAGGCTCTGCTACAGGTCACAAAGGCACATGGTCAGACCCCACCAACAAGCACGTCAACCCCCCTGGAAGAGCCGGACACCGGGTCCCTGATACACTCACCACGCAATACACTAATAAGCCGCATATATCGTGCCCCAGCCCTGAGCAGAGTCCCTGGAGATGAGAAGTCTGAGAGGAGGCTTATATAACCAACACTAAGCCCAGAGGCATAAAGAATAAATTCGGCCATTGTATCTGCACCTGTGCTCGATGTCCCGGGTGGCTCGCGGTCTCCGCGCTGCTAGTCATTTCCGTTTTAGTCTCTGTTGCTGCAGCCTTAACTTCAGCTGAGCAGCAAGACATACCTGTGTTGTATCCATTTCTTACTCCCTCTGAAGCTAGCTTGGTAGTGGCTAAATAAATACTCTTCTGACGTCACCAGCTCAGCTGTAGGGGATGTTTATTTAACCATTTAATATAACAATGTCCCTGTATTTCACAGTCTGGATGCTCATAGAGGTTTTATGATTGTCTCACCGAAAAAGCGTAGTCAGCTCCCACTGGTAGATGCTTTGTTTCTTTCGCGGATATGGGAGCAGTCATATCCTACAGAATAAGGTCATATATTTATTTGCTTATATCGGAGTTTATGCCAGACAAGCACATCATTATATATGTTATATATTGGCATAAGCTTATACACATTAACCTTTCTGAAGTGTTATATTAATTCTCTTAGATTTAAATAATAGATACATTGATAAACACATAAATATATTACTTTGTGCTTCCTCAATTTCTTTAGCCTGGAGGAGAAAAAGTATGGAGAGTTTTAGGAAAGTAAGTCTTTATATAAACCTTAGAAAATATATTAATTTCATTGAAATACATGAAGAAAATTATGATCAATATTTGCTGCTATCACTATTTATGAATAAATAGGATACACAAAGTAATAATAGGAGCATAGTAGTAATTTCTCACCAGCAAGGTTGTATAAAAGTTATTTAAGGTCAGGATGAATACACAGATGTACACAATCATTGACTCCATCTTTATATAACTAGAAACAAAATGTAATGTTTAATACATCAAACATTAACAGATCATAATAAAATATCTTGTAACCAGTAAAATACATCATAAGTTCTTATATTAATTATGGTTCCTGCACTTTAATCTGCACAGATGGAATGTTTAAAAGTTGCAATGATAATCACAATACCACATGGCAATACAATACAGACAATAATCAACTACATAGTGGAAAAAAGGAAAAAATCACAGGGGAAATTAAACTCTAATTAGAGGAAACAAGTTAGATTTCATTGTTTGTTTAAATCAAACGGTGAAACCATATGCAGTTTGTTTATCCAGAAAGCTTCTCTCTGTAAGAGAAAAAGGTCTCTATCACCACCTCTGCGTGGCTGTGGGATATGATCAATGATCTTGTATCTTAAAGTTGCAAGAGAATGTTTATGTTCAACAAAGTGGCGTGCCACTGGTTGCTCACTTGTTTTGCCACCCAAGGCCAGTCTAATTGAGGACCTATGTAGAGCCATTCGTTCTCGAAATTGTCTTTTTGTTTTGCCCACATAGTACAAACCACATGGGCAAACAATGAAATATACCACGTATGTAGATAAAGTTAGGTGATGTCTAATCTCCAATCTTTTATTGGTATGTGGGTGTGTAAAATTGGTCCCAACCTCCATGTATCTGCATGTTGTGCATCTAGGACAGCGGAAACAACCCATTTTAAAGTAAGTTTAGCATACTGGGTGATGTCAGATTTGACAAGACTGTCTTTAAGGTTTTTGCCTCTTTTAAAGGCCAGCATAAGTCGCTTATTAGCGAATGCAGGGAGGTCCTTGTCTGAAAATATAATGGGCCATAGCCGTTTGGCTGCTTTAGTGGTCAAATTACTTGTAGTGCAATAGGTACTCACCCAAGGGATGAAGTCTTCACGTGGCTGTACCAGTTTTGGTCTCAGAGTATATTCTCTAGGAATGGCTTTAATTCTAGCCTTGGTGCGCAATAGATGTTTTAGTTCATATCCCCGCTCAACAAACTTGATGATCATCTGATCCATTGCCGCATCCCGCTGGGTGTCATCATTGGTGATGCGATGAACTCTTAAGAGTTGAGAATAAGGAAGCCCCCGGATAAGTGCTGGTGAATGAAACAAATTGGACTGTAAGATGTTGTTTTAATCCGTTGGTTTGTTGTAAATTGTAGTCACTATTGTCCCTTGTTGCAAAGTTAGTTGAACATCCAAATAGTGTATGGTTGTGGTTTGTACATTGTAAGTAAATCTAATGGGTGAAATGGGGTTCTGGTTAAGATCCTCTATAAAGTTCAGGAAATCCGCTTCAGAGGCTTTCCAAAACAGCAGGTCATCAATGTAGCGTAGTAAAAGCATCCAGTTTGAAAGCGTGGATCGTTGTATAGATATTTTTCTTTACACATCATCATGTAAATGTTGGCAAACGATGGGGCCACATTTGACCCCATTGCACAGCCGCTCAATTGGAGGTAGTGGGTTTCCATTAAAATAAAAATAATTTCTATAACGTGCCTTCAAGGAGTTTTATAAAGAAGTCACAATCTGGTCCCATGAATAAGGGGTTATTAGTGATACTTTTGTGTACCGCCTCTATACCAGCATCCTGAGGAATTGACGTGTATAGGCTGTTAACATCTATAGTGATGAGAAGAATGTGGTCAGGAACGTCTGTGAGTGTTCCCAATTTGTTAAGTAGCATAGTAGTGTCTCTCAAATAGGATCTACCAGACTGTACTACTGGTTGCAAGTAATAGTCCAACATAACAGCAATTTTCTGATACAATGAACCTCTAGCGGAAATAATTGGTCTCCTGGGGGGTTATCCAAGCTTTTATGTATTTTGGGAATAGGTTAGAGAAGGGGTTTGATCGGATGATCCGTAGTAAGATATTACCCTATCTCTTTGGTGATAACTTGCATGTCAATTCCAGACTTGATTAGGATGTCTAGTTCTGTCTTTTATGCAGCAATAGGGTCACTGTCGAGTTTGCGATAGACCATCTCGTCAGCAAGTCGATCCACTTCCGCCAGGTACTGGGTCCGGTCCTGAACTACCAATGCGCCATCCTTATCGGCGGGACGAAACACTATAGCGCGGCCTCTAGCCAAGGTTTTCAATGCTTTAGCTTCATGTAGCTGCAAATTGAAATGATGAGGGTTTTTGTTAGGCTGGTTGGTACTGTCACCAAGGAGACGTATAAGTTTTTATGGAGGCATTTTGGGACACGAGGTCAAAGCGTCGTAGAAGATATTTTTTAATCTAGATCACAGTGTAGGGACGTTGGAACAAAATTGAGTCCTTTATTTAGGACAGAAAGTTTAAAAGTCAATGTTTAATAGCAATCAGTCCGACGTTTCAATAACAGGTTGTTATTTTCATCAGGGATACACCCCCTCTGGTACCTCGGACCAACCTGTACCTCGTCACTTTATACAGCAACACCATTTACTTTCTGACCTATGTTGCATGATCATTGATCTTGTCCCACTATCTATTAGAGGTTGAAATAGAGAGTTAGCCCTAATCCGTTGTGAATCAAGGTGGATTCACACCCTTGACTGCTTTTCCCTTCCTGTTTTAAACGCATTTCTGCCCCTTCACTGCTGTTTGTGATTATATTTGAATTTGCTATTATTTATTCTTGTTTTGTTAATGTGTTTTAGTGTTCATGAATATCTTGTGTTTTTATTGTTGGCTTCTGCTGATGCATTTATAGGTTTATTGTTCCTCCTTATATTATTTCGTTGTTTTGTTTCTCTTCCCTACAGCCCTCTGTTAGCGGTGAATATGCTGTCAGTGGTTCCCTGTTCCTGCAATGCTGTGATACACGTGCCTCATTCTTTTGCTGTTTAGGTTGGTGAACAGCGTCTTGCGTTGCTCTGGTTACCAAAGATGCGCGTAGGTGACGGACAGACTGGACGCTGTCTCAGTGTGTGTCCCGCTTCCATTCGGTTTGGTTGGGGTTAAGTCTTTCTCTTTCCTTCCTATATATAGCTTGGTTTAGTTTGTTTCTGTGCTTTATCCCTGATGAAAATAACGACCTGTTATTGAAACGTCGGACTGATTGCTATTAAACATTGACTTTTAAAGACTAAGAGTGCAGCATCTATCTTTGATTCCTCAAAGTAGCCCTCTTTTGCTTTGATAGCTTTGCACACTCTTGGCATTCTCTCAATCAGCTGCATGAGGCAGTCTACTAGAATGGTTTTGAATTAACAGGTGTGCCTTATTAAGTCTGTGGAATTACTTGCCTTCTTAATGTGTTTGAGTCCAACAGTTGTGTTGTGCAGAGGTAGGGTTAGTACACAGTGGACACCCCTATTTGACTACTGTTGTATTCCATATTATGGCATGAACCACTCAACTCAGTAAAGAGAAATGACTGTCCATCATTACTTTAAGACATGCAGGTCAGTCGATACGGAAAAGTTCAAGAACTTTGAATGTATCCTCAAGTGCAGCTGCAAAAACCATCAATCACTATAATGAAACTGGCTCTTATGGAGACCGCCCCAGGAAAGGAAGACCAAGAGTTACCTCTGCTGCAGAGGATAAGTTCATTACAGTTACCAGCCTCAGAAACCGGTACTTAACAGCACCTCAGATTAGAGCCCACATAA
>WWET01004576.1:108836-120452 GCA_011038615.1 Limnodynastes dumerilii | reverse complement strand
TATTATTATTCAATTTAATTTAATTTACTATAATGATATTTGACATTAATATTGTTGTTCTTATAGGTTTATTATACTTTATTTATTTGTTTATTTGTATTAATTTAATTAATTTTTTTTTTAGAATAACAACATTACAAATATAAACAGAATTAGAAATAGGGAAATGTAGAAATAGATAACATCGAAATTAAAAAGAATAGCTATAGAGAGAATTTGAAAATTGAGATATCGAAATACATTCTAAATTGGGAGTTTTATCAAAATGAAACTATAGAAATTGAGAATATTCGCAATATAGAATAATCGAAAAAGCAAAATTCGATATAGAAATATTTTCGAAATATGCATGTTTCGTAAATAATAACATTCGAAATAGGGATTGGTAGAAATAGAGAAAATTCGAAATAGCGAACATTCAGAATAGCGAAAATTCGCAATTTAGTGTTCGAAATACAGATTTTCTAAATAGTGATTTTCTAAGCGGGGACTGCATACCGGGAACACACGTGTCTATCAGCTTCTTATGGGACACTATCTAGGCTGGATTATATTTTAACTGCAAAGCAAATATTACCCAGGGTAACAGATACGCGTATAGAGCCCATTTGTATTTCGGACCATGCTTTAATATGGGTCTCTCTGGTGGATAACATAGACAAAGGAGATTTTAAATCCCAGCCTACTTGGCTAACTCCCTTAAATTTAGAAACATGCTGGAGGCGACGTGGGCAACCTATGCCGCCTCCAATGCTGAACATGCCTCAGACCCGTTCCTTTATTGGCAAACAGCCAAAGCAGTTATCAGGGGGGAAATATTATCATTTGTTAAGAAACACAATAGATCCTTCACCAAGAGCTACATAGAATCACAAAAAGCCTTATCTAGAGCCTACCAATTGTTTGTATCCTCTCCTACTCAAACTAATCGGGACAAATATTTGGAACGTAAAGTTAGGTTTGAAACCATGTTGACCCAGACGGGGGATAGGTATTCGGAGGTTATGAACTTTCGATTCTATAGATTGGGGAATAAACCGGGTCGCTTAATATCCAATTTATTAAAGGGAACACGCATGCCAACTGCTATTAAGTGTTTGAGAAAGGAAGACGGTACTATGACTTACACTGGGAAAGCAATAACAACAGTTTTCCAAGCCTTTTACACACAACTATATTCCCAAGGACCCATAGATTTACAAGCTAAACAAAGCTTTTGGAGCACTCTAAAATTACCACAAATTAAACAAGAACATATATTATTGATGCAAGCCCCTATCACATTACTGGAGGTCACTGAAGCCATAAAACATCTAAAAACCAATAAGGCCCCAGGCCCGGATGGCTACCGTGGAGAGTTCTACAAAATACATTCCCCGGCACTCCTGCAACCACTTCAGTCGGTCTTTAACAACATCATGAACACTAAGTCTATCCCCTTTTATTTTAACTCGGCGGTGCTCAAAACATTTCCAAAACCAGGGAGAGACCCATAACTGCCCAGTTCATATAGACCTATTTCACTCCTAAATGTGGACTACAAACTTCACAAAAATAGCAATATCAGAAAGATTGAAACGTATACTACCGTTAATTATACATAAAGATCAAACCGGCTTTATATGGGGGAGGCATCCAGTAACTAATATAAGAAAAATATTGAGTGTTATGGAGACGGTGTAAGATTGTTCAGAAGTTTTGGGCCCTAGTCTTCTCCTATCGTTAGATGCGGAGGAGGCTTTTGATCTAATTACCTGGGATCATCTGTTGGAAACGTTAGATAAATTCGGCTTCCCAAAAAACTTTATGAAACTTTAAAAAATTTATGCCAAGCATGCATAATGTAATTTATCGCAGTTGGAAGGAAAAGGGCATTCGCACCACTAACGATGTATTTGACCCAGGTGGGACCATTTATACCTTTCAGGCTTTAAAAGATAAATTTGATTTACATAATTCTCAGTTCTTTATGTACTTGCAGGCCAGACATTATGCACAACACCTACCACCAACACATTTGAGTAACTTACAGCCGGACAGTTTACTTCAATTGATCCACTTTGTGAAGACAAATAGATATAAGACACGCATGCTACAACATGAACTATTAGGTCTCAAACAAAATCAGTTATGGTCCTCCACAGTTGCTGCATGGGGAGTGAACATTCCCTTGGTGTCTTCCACGACGGAACTTTTAAAGAGACACGACAGAGTAATGCAAACTCTACATTCAGCACAATTACAGGAAGTGCACCTTAAGATAATAAATAGGGCATACATAGCACCAGCTCAAAGGAGACATATGGTCCCTGAAGACATGGGGAATTGCCCCAAATGCAAAGAAAAAAAATGCTTCATTCTATCACTGTGTTTGGGACTGTAGAAAGATAAGTCGTTTTTGGAATAAGGTAATACAATTCATTCATTATACATTCTCTATGTCATTGTCAAAAAATCCTATGGCATTGATTCTTGCCAACTTTGATTCCTGGAATATGGCCTCTCTCAGTCCAGAATTGATACCGTTTATGACGGTGCTGGTAACTATCGCTAAGAAGGCTACATTAAATCAATGGACGTCCCCCACTCCCCCTCTCATGACTACAGTCAAAAGCTTACTAATGAATAATCTATATTTCGACAGAAAAGCAACGATGCCAGATATAGAGAAAGGGGTTGAAAAGTTTTACAAAAAATGGGGCCCCTATATTGACAAGTTGAATGCTCATGAACAGGAACAAATTTATGACTTATTTGACCAAACCACATGGTATCTCCATAGACTACTGGATTCCCTGAATACCTGATAGGAAATTTACTAACACATTCAGGGTGGAAGATAGGCTATTTATGGATATAGTGTTGCATGACATCTACAATTGACTGATTTATCTTTCTTTTATTTTTATTTTTTGTTATTATTTTTGTTTGTTCTAATTCTTTATTTCTCTCTGTGTTATGCTCCTCCTTTTATGGGCTTGTAGACTAACGATATAAGCTCATTTTTCATTCCTTTTTGTTCAGAGGGTTCATTGTATGCTTGGCCGATACTGTATGTACTCTTTTGTAGTGCTTTGGCACACCCACTATGAAACACAATTTTCAAATGTATGGAATGTGCCTTCTTTGTATTTTATCTTCTTGAAAAATGAATAAACAGCATTTTGAAAAAATAAATAAAAATACAGCTATAACGGTCAGTGTATAAATTCATTAAAAACTCTTAGTTAAAACAGCTACTGTTGAAATACTATTAACACAGACATATTTTAACAGACACAATGTTTCTTTTAATCTCAAGCGTTAACGGACAACTTGTTCAAACAATACATAATGTAATATTGATACAATTTTTACATATAGGCAAAGACTGTTGCCTTTTTTTTAAGAGAAGTAATTTACAATATAGATCACAAACATTTACATGTTATAAACAGTTACATGTTACAAACAGTTACAAGTTATGAACATTTGCTATGCTTGAACATTAGTACTTCTGAAACGAAAGAAAGTAGTATTAGTTTCAGATCTCAGCAGAATTTCATTTGCTTGCTTACACTTAGCCGATTCTTTATCAACAGAATTTAGCATTAGACAGGGCATTTATTTATCAGGCAAAAGATCATTTTACTGTAACTATATCCTATAGTCAATCTAATCGATCTACCATAAGAACCCAGTGAAGCTAGCACTAAAGGGCATTTTTTCAAAGAGTGTTAATTCCAACACAAGGCATTAATTCCAAATAGGGTACAAACTTAAATAGAATTTAACATTACTAGCTGATAAAGAGTAAGATAACCAATAAGGGATATTAGATCTCGACAACAAGGATATCCAGATGATGCATTTACCAGAAAATTAATTAAGCACTATAGACAGATATGTACTATTAGTGCACATTCCAGTTTATATGAAAGAACGTGCAAAAATTTTAACAATATACTAATACTTTCCTGACAAATATAAATATACTAACAATACAACAGACCAGGAGGACAATTTACAAATAGGATGACAATTTAGAAGGAGATCAACTAAGATGATCTTTTCAAAGACGACAAAACAACCTATAACTCTCAACTGAAAGTCACAACTTATAGAAAAGGGGTTAGGTCAAAGGCCCTCATTGAGTCTTACTGGAGATATTTAAAGGTATTTAAAGTTAAAATCCAGTAGGACTCTCTCTGAGACAGTTTCTTTAATCTGTCTCCTCCTCTTTTGTCAATCTCCACCCATTCAATAGGTTTAATTTTCAATGTATCCACCCTAAACTGATGTACCTGCTGGAAGTGGCGGGGGACACCGTGATTGATGACACCATTAAGAATATTACGTTGGTGTTCCAGCGCTCTAATTTTAAATGGTCTTTTGGTCTTGCCAATATATTTATACGCACGCTAATGATAAGGTTGCTTTCACAACACGGAAGTGTTCCGAAATTTATTCATTTTGCAAAACGTACTTATTTTGTATGAACGTACGAATCTATTACGAACGCACGGAAAACACTCTTAATTGTGAATCCGGTCCTTAGACGCTAAATCCTCAGCCTGTTTATCAAAGACCTCAATTTGTGAACAGTTACGGCGGAGCCTTGCAAATTGGGAAAATGGGACATTCCGACACTCTGATAATTTAAAAAACTATTAGTGTCCACCTGTTTAACAAAGGTAGAAGTAGTAAGAGCACCTTCTTCAACTATTGGGGCTTGTATCAGTAAAGCTAGATATTCTATTGAACTTCCCCCAAATTTGGAGGTAAAGGTCAGACCGAAACTGTTCACATTAAGTTCCTTCACAATTTTATCAAAGTTCTCCAATGAATCAACCCAAATTAGAATCAAATCGTCGATATATCTCTTAAAGAATTGGATGGGGAGGCAATAAAGACGATCCTAGATGTTAATTTGCTCCCAGCCAGCCATATAAATATTGGCGAAGCTGGGAGCAAAGATCATTCCCATTGCCGTCCCCCTAATTCTTATTCAATGATGGTAATAAACTGGGGGCTAAATATGATTTTAGATTTTTAGCTCTTCTGAACATCACAGGAAGTTTTGATGGAAGAACCGAGCCTAATAAAGGATCCAGTTTCAAAACTGGCCAATGGGTGTTCAGGATTTGCCTGATCTTTCTCCCATCCTTAGAATATCTGGTAACAAAAGAACCAACATTATTTTGTTCACTTATACTCGGCTTCTTTTTGTACTGTAACAGGCTTGATCTCTCTAATTGTTTAGCTTTTTTTAATACTTTCTTCAACTAGTTTGACATGATAATTACATTCTATAAACTTAGACGCTAAATCCTCAGCCTGTTTATCAAAGACCTCAATTTGTGAACAGTTACGGCGGAGCCTTGCAAATTGGGAAAATGGGACATTCCGACACTCTGATCATTTAAAAAACTATTAGTGTCCACCTGTTTAACAAAGGTAGAAGTAGTAAGAGCACCTTCTTCAACTATTGGGGCTTGTATCAGTAAATCTAGATATTCTATTTAACTTTCCCCAAATTTGGAGGTAAAGGTCAGACCGAAACTGTTCACATTAAGTTCCTTCACAAATTTATCAAAGTTCTCCAATGAATGAACCCAAATTAGAATCAAATCATCGATATATCTCTTAAAGAGTTGGATGGGGAGGCAATGAAGACGATCCTAGATGTTAATTTGCTCCCAGCCAGTTATATAAATATTGTCGAAGCTGGGAGCAAAGATCGTCCCCATTGCCGTCCGCCTAATCTGCAGGAAAAACTTCTCCTCAAAAATAAAATAATTATGTGTTAACACATATCTGGCACATTCTATGAGAAACCAGATTTTTTTCAGGAGATAGAGGAGTCTTCCTCTAGTTTCTTTCTCAACACCTCCAGCCCCTGTCCATGGGGGATGGAGGTGTAGAGAGCTGAAACATCTATTGTACACAGGTTAAAATTGGGCTCCCACTGTACACTGTTAATTAGCTGCAAAATTTTAGTGGAATCCTGTATATATGAATCCAACTTGCAGACATATTTTTTAATGTAACAGTCCACATACTCCGAAACTCTGGAAGTAACAGACCCAATCCCCGAGACGATTGGTCGTCCAGGGGGATTGAGCCTGTCCTTGTGGAGTTTTGGGAGATGATAAAAAGTAGCAATGCGTGTTTTATACATGGAAATACTTCATACCACTGCTAAAAGGTATGCGTTGTTGGCCATTCTGAAAACCTTACAAAAGTTTTCAAGGTGCAGGAAGCGTATTTAGGCTACATAAACCTTGTATATATGTCTGCACATGTGCAGAAAACAAGAAATTATACTGCGGTGGCCATCTTGAAAAGGGGAATACCCATAGATCGTGGGTATTGGCAATACCAAAATAAAATATATATCAAATACAGAATCAAATCTAGAGAAAATACCAGTGGCAAACATATTATAACATGATTGGTAGGATGACAATAGGACAAAATGCAAACACTAATGATAGAGTAAGGTAAGGTAAATTTGATAAGTACTTAAGAGGCAAAAGATACATATAAGCGCCATTTCAGTTATTGGACAATCAGATAACATTAAGTTATGATGTAGTCAGGCATTGGTTACAGTGACCACCTATTGTATAAGGGACTATGTATAGAAAATAGGTACGTAAACACCATATTAGCAACGTAGAACCACAATACATAGTAGTACATAACCGTATTTAGAACAGATAGCTCCATCTCTAAGCAATCATATATACATCAAGACATAGTAAAAATCTGAACAGAGAATAACTATACAAACATGATAAAAGGAGACACAGTAAAATAACAGGATAGATAAAAGCGGAAGAAATTAACACAGTTTCTAAAATTAATAAAAAGAAATTATTAAAAATGCCAATCCGCTATATAGGAATCATATGTCAATAGGAAAGTGTGAGGCACAAGCTATGGGGAGGAATATTGGAAAGGAGTACCTAAAAGATGACCAAAAATTGAGCTGTAGTAAAATATTAAATCTTTAAAAGGTCTATAATTATTAAAAAAAGATAGGAAAAGTTAAAAGTTAAAAAGTAAAAAAAAAAAATAGAATTACAAAAAAGGGGCTATTTCATAGTTTTCATTGAGTCCAAAAGGTGCCAGAGTATTAAGTTCGTAAATCCATTTCATTTCCCTTTGAGACAATTTCTTTGGAAGATCGCCACCCCTATCTCCAAGGGTGACATGTTCAATTATCTTAAACGTGAGTCCCGAAGGATCAGCATTATGGGCATGAGAGAAATGTTCAGACACAGAGTGGCTAAGAACCTTCTTTTTAATGTTACGGACATGTTCTTGTATCCTGAGACGGACATTTCTTTTTGTTTTTCCTACATATTTCTTGCCACAAGGGCATTCTAACAAGTAAATAACCGATGTGGAGGAACAATTAAGGAGGCTCTTTATTTTAAAATACATTCTAACAGGTAAATAACCGATGTGGAGGAACAATTAAGAAAGCTCTTTATTTTAAAATCTTTAGTATTATCCCAATTGCTAAAAGTTTTATTGTTTTTGTGTACATGCTTGCACATTATGCAATGGGAACATTTGAAGGATCCGATACAGGACCTGCCCCACAAACCCGAGGGTTGTGTTTCTAATTGAAGTGGTAAATTACTAGGTGCAAGTATATTTTTCAGGTTTCTTGCTTTCCTATATACAATTTTAGGTTTAGAAGGTAAAATTTTGTTAAGTATTGGGTCTGATAAGAGAATATTCCAATGTTTCTCTAACGAGTTTTTAATTTTATATTCTGCATTATTATATTGTGTAATAAACATAACTTTATTCTCTGTGTCCGACTTATTATTGTACTGTTAAAGTTTGTGTCTGTCTGTCTGTCTGTCTTCTGTGTTTTAGTTCTGGCTTCTTCAATCTACTATGCCTTATATGTAAAGGCTATCTGGTACGCCTTTAATTTGCACCTTAGCACTTTAGTGTGAACCGCAAGCACTGGCACTTTTATTTTCTTCAATTTACGCTACAAATATTTAGGCGCTTTCTATCCGGCACTATTGTATGAACATTTGTACCTTGTCTGATTACACACAGACGTTTTTGCAAGAAAGCTGCCCCCATGCAATCTGGTTTTGTTAATATCACCATTGTATTACTCACGTATTTTATTACTACGTTTATTTGTAAAAAAGGTTTGAGCGCCGTTATCTGATTTATTACTTGTAATACTGTCTACTGTGTGTCAAACATTTATCAGGGCATGCTTAAAAAGACTTAGTCTAAATGGCGCTAACCAGTCTCCACAATATATAATATTTACAATAATTAAGTGATCAGCAGCTATCTGATAGAGAAAACCTAACTCTATAGAACAACAACAAACAATCAACAGAAGCGCTCAATCACTCAACAAATTCTTTATTATTAAAGCACTTGATTATTAAAATATATGCAGATGCACCCTGGATTAAAACATATAATATAAAAAGAAAAGCCAGGATCAGATTCCTTCACATCTCCTGTTTAACAGGCTTAAATTGAAACTTGCAACAGTAGCAACACATTGAATACAATGTCACAACAAATGACAAGATGAATATAGATGATTCAGTCCACAATAGGAGCAAAAACAAGAGATGATTGCCTATATATATTAGTAAGCCTTGTTTGACAAAGACTTCTTATAAAAGTATTCCCTTATATGATTATATCACATATAGTCCTTAAGGGAATTTTTTACTCCACTCGAGCTCCTTTTGTCGGGTTATTTATTATTGATAACTCGCCACCAAAAACAGATGAATAGAGGTGATTTGTATTGCAAATAAATAGGCGCCTATTGCTTGTTAGGAGCAAATAAAACAATTCCACTTTCGTAGATGGTGGTATGCGGTGAATACAATGTCTGGTATACTGTGGCTTTACCTTATGTCGATATGCAGCACGATAGCCCGGGGTACTTGGTAAGTCCACACTCTGTTGGTTCACTACGGGTTTGCGGCGTCCCGCTCACCCGTGCTCACTTCCACCGTCTTCCGTTATGTATACACCGATTCCCAAGCTGTAGGTAATCAATGGGTGGTGCCAATCCTGACGTCTTATAGATGGAATGTAGGAGAGGGCTGGCCAAGCAGGCCGTAGTGAAGCGCTGTCTCCCCCAACCTCTCCTCTACGTCTGGATTTGTCCGACAGCAAGTAGAGACAACTTATATGTGCAAAATAGCAATTAGGCAAGAAATCTCGATCTCAGCAATAATCAATCGATAAAAAGTTTCCAGGGGGCACACTCTAACGCGTTTCTCCGTCTAAACGACGGTTTCCTCAGAGAGTATCATATTTTATAAATCTGTCTGTACCACGCACTAGAGCGATTTTTGGCCTGAACCACGATAATTGTAGGATCAGGCCAATAATCGCTCTAGTGGATGACAAGCTTTAGATATTGCACACCAATATCACCTATGTGCACTGCAGGCTGGTGTTTACATCACAAACAACCTGCCTCAATTAATGAGCAGGAAAGTTCAGTAAATCATTAAAACCTACATTTGATAAAATGTCACATAAATACCATTGTGAAGCGGGAACCAGGGAAGGTATAAAGGAGCTACGAATGCAGGAGAGTAGATTATAGTGAGCACAGCAGGATGGTTCATCCAAGAATACAATGTTTTAATGCACTGATATGCCACATGCTGTGCAATATAAGTATATATGGGGGATTGTGTCATTTGGCTACAAAACAATGGCCCAGATCCAGACCTACGTTCCCTTTACATTTCAACGCGTAGCGTGTTTACATTATTGTAATTACTATGCACTCCCCTCAGTTGTACGTACTTTTGCCGTTTTACGCTTTCCAAACCCTACCTTAACTTTTCCAAGCGTAACTCCTGTCGGCCGTAGTGGCTGCATGTACTTATGCGCCTAAGCACCCCCATACGTTATGATTTAAATGCCTCACCCCGCCTCCAAAGCGTAATTATGGGTGTCGAATGGCTGGCACGGCTCTTCGATTGCAGTTACGCTCTTGATACTGACATGGTACGTATGTTCAGAGCTATGTGCCGTAACATCTGCCGCACACATGCAAAATAGTGTTTTTACGTCTCCGACTAGTGTAAATACGCTAGCGGACATAGCTCTGGATCTGGTCCAATGACATTTACATATATATTTATATGTACATACTTTGGGCATTGGGGCCAAATCTGTGTTTGTTTTTTTTTACCAACGTGTTTTAAAATTTCTCTACAATTAGGTTATGGTATATTGTTTTGTAGTTTATGAGTTTAAAATAATAATAATAATAATAATAATAATAATAATAATAGTTATAATTATTTTACAGTATCTGCCACTATTGCAAGGAAAGTCTCTTGCAATGATATTTGAAAAGAGGAGCACCAGAACTAGACTTTCTACTGAAACAGGTAAACTGTTGTTTAGTTTATTTCCCTTACCAAAAAAAAACCAAAACTTTGATGTTTCCAGATAAAAAGCAGGGAGCAGACTTCAGTGCACAAATGATCTATCTGTACACGGCCCTTCTTCTCATCTCTGCACTAGAATTTGACCCCTTTCTCATCAGTTAAATTTCCATAGCACTGGCATCAGGGCAAGTCAGATCCGATGTGTGTCCTAATAGTGCCCCATGTATCTATCAGGATATCTATCTAAACATGCTACACAAAACCCATGTTACAGTTATCAGCAGCCAACTGCCAAATGCCTTATTTTTAATACTGGATTTAAACGCACTTTTCACAGAAGAGTAAAAGCGTATAAAATCACAAGTATAATGATGTGCTTGAGAACTCTATTCCCCATTGGTACCAGTGTCTCCCATCCAGTCTTCATGATCTCTCTGCTATTAGAAAGTCCATCTTCTAAATATATAACACAGTAGCATATACAGGATCTAATCTAAAAAAGTTGCTTGTAAACATTGTAGATTTAAATTCAGTGGAAAACTAAAGGAAATTTTTGCCCCTGTGTTTTACACTTGTAGAAATCAGTAGAAATGTATTGTGTATCTATACTATAACAAAGGTATTATAATAAATTATCCTTCAGCTGTATAGATGTATTACAAATACCCTCTATTACAAATCTATTTATTAATGATAGATAAACAGTTGCTAAAAGCTATAATAAATAAATATGACCATAAAGTTGAATGGACTTGGGGGTTACAGGCAAGGACTCAGTAGGACTATTGTTGGTCATTGTTATAAAGACCTTTAAAATAGAAATAGATACAATATAAATAACTACCACTTTCTCTGTGTTGTGCATCTTTTTCCAGTTCAATAAAAAAATTAATTTTATATTACCAGGATTTGCTTTACTTGGAGGACATCCTTGTTTTCTCACCACACAGGATATCCATTTGGGAGTCAATGAAAGCCTGAAGGACACAGCAAGGTCTCTTTCATGTTGTCTGTCCCCTGTAGATTCATCTGTTTCTAAGAGAGAGAAATGCGCTTTTCTGATAATCCAACTTCCATTGCCTGAGTTTTATCTATTCATCTAATCTTCTATTTTTAGATTGAAAACAATAAAATACAAAAGATGTCAATTACGATAAAAAGCTTCAGGGTCAAATTCAGGGGCTCTGGTTGCCCCAAGGCACCACATAAA
>WWET01004576.1:91389-106260 GCA_011038615.1 Limnodynastes dumerilii | reverse complement strand
AAAAATTTCTGCTGTTTAAAAATTGATAGTTGCAGACACATAAAGCTTCTGGCGTTCAAAGCCTAGGAGCCACAGATGCAGACTAATTAATGGTTAATTGGGATTGGCTAAAGGTGCTTTAAAAGGACACCTGCACCTTCCAAGAATCATACTCTCTGAGGAAACCGTCGTTTAGACGGAGAAACGCGTTAGAGTGTGCCCCCTGGAAACTTTTTATTGACTGATTATTGCTGAGATCGAGATTTCTTGCCTAATTGCTATTTTGCACATATAAGTTGTCTCTACTTGCTGTCGGACAAATCCAGACGTAGAGGAGAGGTTGGGGGAGACAGCGCTTCACTACGGCCTGCTTGGCCAGCCCTCTCCTACATTCCATCTATAAGACGTCAGGATTGGCACCACCCATTGATTACCTACAGCTTGGGAATCGGTGTATACATAACGGAAGACGGTGGAAGTGAGCACGGGTGAGCGGGACGCCGCAAACCCGTAGTGAACCAACAGAGTGTGGACTTACCAAGTACCCCGGGCTATCGTGCTGCATATCGACATAAGGTAAAGCCACAGTATACCAGACATTGTATTCACCGCATACCACCATCTACGAAAGTGGAATTGTTTTATTTGCTCCTAACAAGCAATAGGCGCCTATTTATTTGTAATACAAATCACCTCTATTCATCTGTTTTTGGTGGCGAGTTATCAATAATAAATAACCCGACAAAAAAAGCTCAAGTGGAGTAAAAAACTCCCTTAAGGACTATATGTGATATAATCATATAAGGGAATACTTTTATAAGAAGTCTTTGTCAAACAAGGCTTACTATTATATATAGGCAATCATCTCTTGTTTTTGCTCCTATTGTGGACTGAATCATCTATATTCATCTTGTCATTTGTTGTGACATTGTATTCAATGTGTTGCTACTGTTGCAAGTTTCAATTTAAGCCTGTTAAACAGGAGATGTGAAGGAATCTGATCCTGGCTTTTCTTTTTATATTATATGTTTTAATCCAGGGTGCATCTGCATATACTTTAATAATCAAGTGCTTTAATAATAAAGAATTTGTTGAGTGATTGAGCGCTTCTGTTGATTGTTTGTTATTTATCAGGGCAGCTGAACCTATACCTATCACAAAATGTTTAGATCACATGAGCTATGCCAGAAAAGGATAAATATGTGTCAAACATTATTTATAGATGAAAGTATAAACGTAGAGACTAAAGAGAAATCCTTAGATGACATCTTCTGGGATACAGAAGATCTCCTTATTAAAGAAACTAAGGCCTGGTGGGATAGGGCTGGCATGGAACAATACCTCAATGCCGACAGGATCCCTAGAGGCCTTAGAATTTTAAAGGATCCATCCTTTGGCCAGGATGACTCCTCCTTTATGGAGAAATGGGATCATATTTTAATAGATTGTTCCAGAAAACTAATGCAACTTATTATTAAAGAGAAAAGTAGCATAGTGGAGAAAATTAAATAGGAATTAAAAACTAAAGAACAACTCCTGGAACCCTATCTTAATAGCGAAGACTACAAAGCGAATTTGATGGTCCTAAATAAAAAAGTGGTAGTAGCAGCAGAAATTAGGGCCACAAAAGTCAAGAAATTCAAAAGAGATAAAAAAGATTATGATCTTAATAGAGTGAAGGACTGGTGGAAAAAGAAAATGGCCCTTCCCAACCCACACACCGCCCCTCCCATATTAACACGAAGTTTGAGAGCTCTATTAATAGAGCCTCAACCTCAAAACCTAATCACAACAGACAAAATACTGCCTCTAATATTCAGACTAAAAATAGATTTACAGCACTTCAAAGAATTCACTCAGACAGCGAGAGCGATTTTTTATCCCCAAACCCCTACATAAACGAGATACAGCGGACCTTTCCCCCAAAAGAAACTATTTCAATAGCCTCCCCCCTCAGAAAAAGAGGTCTAGACAGCGAGGACGACGGGGATGTACAACAAGATCGGAAAAAAGCAAACAAAGACCAATAAATAATGAGAAGGAAGGTGGCATTTTTAATTTATCAAACCATCAACTTACTAAGGCAGACATATCTCTTTTAAGTAAGGGCCTCTCTTTTGCGCCTATGAAAAAACCCAACATATTTCAATTGTTTATCGATTTAAATAAATATATTAGAAATATCACATTGAAGAGACATTTTTTTAAAAAGGTGACAGCAGTAATTACTAATTTTAAGGAAAAATCCAAGTCAGGCCTCAAATGTACGTCAAAGTTTTACCCCCTAGCGTCTAAGAGCAGTAACATCGACATATTTTACGAAATGGTAAAAAGGGACTTTGAAAAAATAGAAGAGCCCAACAAAAAGAAAACGAATTTGAACAGCCATGAAGTTAAAGCATTAGACACCTTAAAAAACAACAAAGACTTAGTTTTCAAACAAGCTGACAAAGGGGGTGGCCAAGTTATCCTAAATAGGCTAGACTATGAAAATGAAGCCCTTAGACTTTGAATGATAGAATATCATATAAACCTCTAGACAAAGACCCCACAGACCAGTTCTTGGATGATCTAAGGCCACTGCTATTACATGGCCTATATAACGGTATCATCGATAAAGATGAGTACCAGTACCTTTTAATACCCAATTCTGTCATTCCCATTTTTTATTACTTACCGAAAGTACATAAAGACCCCATCAAACCTCCTGGACGACCAATTATAGCGGTAATTGACTTTTTAACCTCACATATTTCAGAATATTTAGACGTTTTTCTGAATAAATTCGTGAAAGACCTTCCGTCTTTTCTAAAAGACACTACGTCAGTGTTACAATCTCTAATAGAGGTACAATGGTCTGAGGATTGTCTATGGGTTACAGTTGATGTACAATCTCTGTATACATCTATCGAACACGTGAAAGGTATAGAATCAGTTTTTGAGTTCCTTAATGAAGATGTCAATATGGATAAAAAACACAGAGATTTTATTTGTGATTTAATTGCATTTATTCTATCACACAATTATTTTAAATTTCTGAATCAATTTTATTTACAAGTGTGCGGCACAGCTATGGGTACGATTTTTGCGCCCAGCTTCGCGAACCTACATATGGGAAGCTGGGAGAGGAAATCGGATCCTTCAAATGTTCCCATTGCATAATGTGCAAGCATGTACACAAAAACAATAAAACTTTTAGCAATTGGGATAATACTAAAGATTTTAAAATAAAGAGCTTTCTTAATTGTTCCTCCACATCGGTTATTTACCTGTTAGAATGCCCTTGTGGCAAGAAATATGTAGGAAAAACAAAAAGAAATGTCCGTCTCAGGATACAAGAACATGTCCGCAACATTAAAAAGAAGGTTCTTAGCCACTCTGTGTCATGTGAACATTTCTCTCATGCCCATAATGCTGATCCTTCGGGACTCACGTTTAAGATAATTGAACATGTCACCCTTGGAGATAGGGGTGGCGATCTTCCAAAGAAATTGTCTCAAAGGGAAATGAAATGGATTTACGAACTTAATACTCTGGCACCTTTTGGACTCAATGAAAACTATGAAATAGCCCCTTTTTTGTAATTCTATTTTTTTTTTTTACTTTTTAACTTTTAACTTTTCCTATCTTTTTTTAATAATTATAGACCTTTTAAAGATTTAATATTTTACTACAGCTCAATTTTTGGTCATCTTTTAGGTACTCCTTTCCAATATTCCTCCCCATAGCTTGTGCCTCACACTTTCCTATTGACATATGATTCCTATATAGCGGATTGGCATTTTTAATAATTTCTTTTGATTAATTTTAGCAACTGTGTTAATTTCTTCCGCTTTTATCTATCCTGTTATTTTACTGTGTCTCCTTTTATCATGTTTGTATAGTTATTCTCTGTTCAGATTTTTACTATGTCTTGATGTATATATGATTGCTTAGAGATGGAGCTATCTGTTCTAAATACGGTTATGTACTACTATGTATTGTGGTTCTACGTTGCTAATATGGTGTTTACGTACCTATTTTCTATACATAGTCCCTTATACAATAGGTGGTCACTGTAACCAATGCCTGACTACATCATAACTTAATGTTATCTGATTGTCCAATAACTGAAATGGCGCTTATATGTATCTTTTGCCTCTTAAGTACTTATCAAATTTACCTTACCTTACTCATTAGTGTTTGCATTTTGTCCTATTGTCATCCTACCAATCATGTTATAATATGTTTGCCACTGGTATTTTCTCTAGATTTTATTCTGTATTTGATATATATTTTATTTTGGTATTGCCAATACCCACGATCTATGGGTATTCCCCTTTTCAAGATGGCACCGCAGTATAATTTCTTGTTTTCTGCACATGTGCAGACATATATATAAGGTTTATGTAGTCTAAATACGCTTCCTGCACCTTGAAAACCTTTGTAAGGTTTTCAGAATGGCCAACAACGCATACCTTTTAGCAGTGGTATGAAGTATTTCCATGTATAAAACGCATGTATCGCTGAGGGCATTCCCCATTTCAAGATGGGCGCCGTACCTCATTAATCCTTTCTGTGCATGCGCAAACCGTCAATGCACGCCCTTACAACTTCCAAGATGGCCGCCGCATCCAAGCACCCGTTCTACGCATGCGCAGCCCTTTAAACACATATCTCCCCGCTATTTAAAGGCAGTATTTCTCTCTGGTCGGTAATACTTTGCTCCCTGAAGAAGTCAAAGGGGTTATCCCAGATGAAACGCGCTGGAGTGATCTGATTAAGCGGTGTTTTATTATACATACAGATAAGCTTGTTTTTATGTTATTATGTACGCAGATTTTATTACCTCTCAATAAATGTAAGAGATGGACATGGTGATTAAGCTATCTGAATAGTTACACACTCCTTTCGTGTAATGAGAATAATTATGTATCTGTAATAGTAAAATGTACCGGATACTGGCGCTACACACCTCTACCGTGATAATTACAAAATGATAAACAATAAATATATGGTATTATACAATATTAATATAAATTCACTAAAGTGCAGTGCAGACTATGGCAAAACAGTCCAAAAAATCCTGAATTGATCAGGGGCAGCCGTCCTTATAGTAGTCCGTGTGTTCCCACGGATGTAGGAATGAAGATGCTTCTGTACAGGAGGCGCCTTTAGTGCAAATACATAGAAGTGCACGTGCTCGTGTAATCCAAAATGGCAAGAAAGTGCACGAATAGTGTATCAAAATGCGTACCAGATTTATGCCAAAAATGCACAGTGGAAGAATATCTTTCCAGTGTTCGTGTAAGTTAAGAAGTCATGGGAATAACGGGATATCCGCCAGCGACGTTCTGCTTTGCGGGAGAGTCTTTTAATACTTTAAGTCTTTTAAGACTCTCAAGAAGAGAGAGAAGGAGACAACCAGGACTCCTAATAGTGTATAGGGTAAATACAGGGGAAAAAGACCTTACTAAATATAACACCAGTAAAGCTTAAATACTCTTCTGGCGAAACACGCGTCAGGCAACTTCGGGTTCCCGGGAATGCGCACCTGAGGACCATTGATTGCCCCATGAGGAGGTTTTCTCATCGCTACTTAGACGAGGGAGGGCAAGATAAGCCCGGCAGGGTGAAGCGCGCCCGTGAGGACGCTAGACTTTTGATAGGGACAGTACCTCCTGCATCAAGTAGATAGGGTTTATTCCTGCATTCGCATACCATGCTGGCCGTGTATATATATATATATATATGAATATCATCCTGTACCTCCTTGTGCTCTAAATATGTTCTGACATGGGCAAAACATTGTATCTGATAACGTAATTTAATGGATATTTTTCCTACTAACAATGTACAGTGCTGATTTTGCACAATTCCTATAAGTGTCAGCATATATCCTATATAGGTACTTACTAGATTATCCTGATTAATTATCAACATAGGCTTTGTGCTAAGTGTGTTTTTTTTTTCTCTATGTATTTTTATATTTCGCCTTTTTGTATTGGATATTAAACAATTAAGACTTTTTAATTGAGTTTAAATAAATTGTGAATTTTTTAAACATTTTCTCTTGGAATTAACAGTTGCGGTTTATTTATTATTTTTTGTAATTTGGCTCCTTACATAGTTAGTGTGCGCTTAAAAAATCTCTTATCTTACAATTAATGCCAGTAAAGCTTTACTGGTGTTATATTTAGTAAGGTCTTTTCCCCCTGTATTTACCCTATTCACTTGTTCTGAGATAGTATGCAGCACCTTCTATAGAATACGACAAGAATATAATATTTGTTTGGTGCGGCACAATTTTAATATATTGAACTCCTAATAGTGTAGTATTTATGACAGCAAAAATGTATTAAGTACAAGTAAAACTGCGTACATATAATAAAATGATTAAAAGCTTATCTGCAAACATGCTATAGGAACCACCGCCAGCTAACCCCAACACGTTTCATCGAGATTACCTCAAGACTTCATCAGGGAGTGTTTACAGGGAGGAATCGATTTACCCCATTACAAAAAATAAACTCAGAAAGTGAGAGCGATTTTTTGTCCCCAAGCCCAAACAGACACAATCTAAAGAGAACGTTCCCCACAAGGGAAACTATATCTATAGCATCCCCCCTAAGGAAAAGAGGGTTAGAAGATACGGATGCAGAGAAAATAATTCAACATCGAAAAAAACAAAACAAAAGATACGTTCTAGTGGTACTAAGAATGCAGGTATTTTTAATTTGTCTAACTATACCTTAACACAGGCTGATGAATCATTACTTAATAGAGGTTTTTCTTTTGCTCCAATTAATAAACCCAATAAGTTCTAACTTTTTATTGATATTAATAAATATATAAGAAATGTAACTTTAAAACGCCATTTCGCAAAGAAAGAAACGGCTATAATTAGGAATTTTAATACGAACTCTAAATCAGGTCTAAAATGCACGTCAAAATTTTACCCTCTAGAATCCAAAAGCAGCAATATAGATATTTTCTACCAGCTGGTAAAGAGGGATTTTGAAAACATAGATGTATCTAAAACTCTTAATAAAAATTTTAATAAACAAGAAATACAAGCACTAGACACTTTAAAAACCAAAAAGGAATTGGTCTTCAAACAGACTGACAAGGGGGGAGGGCTGGTCATCCTAAATAAGATAAATTATGAATGTGAGGCCCTTAGGCTTTTAGGTGACACTGCTTCGTATAAAGTTTTAGAGAAAGATCCCACGGAAGGATTTTTAGAAGAACTGAGACACCTGTTATTATAAGGCCTGTATACCAATACCATCAAGGATGAATATCAATATTTATATACGAATCATCCCATCATCCCCACATTTTACTATCTCCCTAAGATACATAAAAGCATCACCAATCCACCGGGGAGACCCATAGTGGCGGGAATAGGGTCTCTCACATCCCACATTTCAGAATATGTTGATATTTTCTTGGCAAAATACGTGAAAACTCTCCCTTCCTTTTTAAAGACACTACTTCGGTCCTTCAATTATTGGCTAATACAACATGGTCCGAGGAATACCTTTGGGTAACAGTTGACGTACAATCTTTATATACGTGCATAGACCATAAAAAGGGTGTAGAAATCGCCACCACTTTTTTGAATGAAGACCCAGATTTGACTCCTATACATAGTGATTTTATAAAGAACTGGATGCATTTTATCCTTACCCATAATTATTTTAATTTCTTGATAAGTTTTATCTACAAACATGTGGCATGGCTATGGGCACTACTTTTGCACCTTCCTTTGCGAATTTACACATGGGCAATTGGGAGAGGGAAAATATTTTAAACAACAATCCTTTTTTTTATTTTATACAATTGTACAAAAGATTCATCGACAATATTTTAATCATTTGGAAAGACCCTATTAATGTTTTAGAAGATTTTTAAAGTATTTAAATACCAACGAATACAATTTGAAATTTACGTTGAAAATATCAAAAGATCAAATTGAATATTTAGATTTACTCCTATACCATGAAAACAATAACATTCTTACTAAAAACTACATCAAAGAGGTTGACTAAAATAGTTATCTGCACTATTCCAGTGGCCATCTTAAAAAATGGAAAAACAATATTCCCTTTTCACAATTCTGTGAATAAAAAGGAATTGCAGTGAGACTACAGTATGCAGTGAACAATTAAACATGTACGCTAATCGTTTTAAAGATAGGGGTTATCCCAAAAGTCTCACAGATGAAGCAAAGAATAAAACAGAGAATCTAGATAGACAGTCCCTCCTGGTATATAAAGAAAAACTTTCAAGGGAGAACCAGGTAGCGTTTATTACCCAGTTTAATTGTGCGGAGAGAGCAATTAAAAATGCCCTAGAAAAACATTGGGACATTTTATTATCAGATTCGGTTCTGAGGGAAATCTTGCCTAACAAACCACAAATTCTATATAGGAAGGCCAGGAATTTAAAGGATCATTTAGCACCTAGCACTTTACCCAGTGTGATGAATACACAAGTAGACCCCTGGGGAAACAAATGTGTGGGTTCCTATAAACGTTCCCATTGTATTATGTGCAATAATAAGACCTTCACCAACTGGAATGAGACAAAGGAATTCATGATAAAAAGCTTCATGAATTGCTCCTCCACGTCAGTTATTTATCTCCTGGAGTGCCCGTGCGGGGAAAAATATGTTGGTAAAATGAAACGCAATGTTAGACTCAGAATACAAGAACACGTTAGGAATAAAAAAAATAGAGTCATCAGCCATACTGTGTCTGAGCCTTTTTTAAGGGCCCACAATGCGGATCCTTCGGGTCTTACCTATAAAATTATTGAACATGTTACCCTAGGGGAAAGGGGAGGTGATCTGCCTAAAAACTCTCCCAGAGAGAAATGAGATGGATTTACGAACTAAATACAGTTTCTCCGTTTGGTCTTAATGAACACTATTTTGTAATAATACTTTAATAACCGTGAATATTCCACTATTTATGATACATATATCTCTGATGGCAGGCCTCGGATCTGGATAGACCCGCGTCTTACGCTTCCGTTTGTTTGCTATTAGATTGTATGATCGATGGTGGTATATAATACATGGTGTTAGTCTCAGATGTAGCTCTCTTTCATTATCTCCTCAATTGAATTTTTAGATGATTAGGTATCCAATATCAACTGATTTAATATGGGTAATTTATTTATTAATTTATTTATTATAATTTTTTTATTTATTTAATGTGGGATATGTCACAATATATAACTCCTTTTTAATTTTATTGCTAGATGCGCAATTGTTAAATTCTTATGGGATGAGTGTATTGGTTATTTTATAATTTACAATTTATATGCATATTTTATTTAGCATACATTACACCTGATATTTTATATTTTGTATTTTATATTTTATATATGGTTAGCTTAATCGTAGCTAATATATTTGCATTGGTCACTGTATAATTTGTAATTACCTTGAAATTTAAACCCGTGAATGTATCTGGTTTTTTATATTTGTAATTTGCACATTGTCAGCTTATTCGTTTATTGGTTTTATACTTGATTAGATGTATATTGGTTATTGTCAGCCTGTGATCATAGTGTCAACTTCCAATTATTTGGTTATTCAACTTTAAGACATCCATAAGTGTTGCTACCTGCATATCAGTCCCTAGTTAATATATGTTGGAACATGACCGATTCACTAGACTGAGAATATTATTATTAGTATGATATAAGGCATTTACAGCTTTATTTCCCGATACAATGATGGCGTCCGGACGGCTTCCTTAGTCCTGGCACGCATATGGAGCATGCGCGCCACACTATGCATGATATCTCTTTTGGAAATATACTTTGCCCATAAGGTATCCAATATTAAAGATGGCCGACGGAGTTCACAGAGTAACAGAGCGACTCTCGCGCATGCGCGCCTATGAGAAAGATGGCGCGATCCTGATCTATTTATACTTATGATGCCTGTCCTCCCTGTAAACACTCCCTGATGAAGTCTTGAGGTAATCTCGATGAAACGCATTGAGATTTGCTGGCGGTGGTTCCTATTGCATGTTTGCAGATAAGCTTTTAATCATTTTATGATATGTATGCAGTTTTACTTGTACATAATAAATTTTTGCTGTCATAAATGCTACACTATTAGGAGTCCTGGTGGTCTCCTTCTCTCTCTTCTTCAGACTACAGCAGTATACCCTCCAGGAAGGACTCGTTGTATGGTGTAACATCTCACAAGGAGACCCTCCGTTCCCGGGAAAGATATTCTTCCACTGTGCATTTTTGGCATAAATCTGGTACGCATTTTGATACACTATTCGTGCACTTTCTTGCCGTTTTGGATTACACGAGCACGTGCACTTCTATGTATTTACACTAAAGGCGCCTCCTGTACACAAGCATCTTCATATATCTATCTATATACAGTGTTCTCCCCAGGGCATTTTAGCCGGGTGCTCCACCCGGCAATTTTAACTTACCACCCGGCCAGACCTGACCAAAACGTTGAGAACAAAGAGATAGTATCGCACAGAAAAAATTATATACTATATCATATAAGGCTATTGGTCAGAAAAAAAGGGTGCAGCTAGAACCCAAAATTTAATTAACAGAAACAAGACCAGGGAAAGGAAAAAGGAAAAGTGAAAAAACACTTGTTTGAGATCAAAATAACAAATGGAATTCACTTTGGGTTTTATTTAGCGCACACCTGAAATAACATAGAGCCAGTTTCAAAATTATGAATAAAACTTGATCCTTTTATTATAACATTAAAAACCAGGTGAAATATTGCTTATATAAATACATATTCAGAAATGTCAAAGACATCATAAACATGCGGTTCAACAAAGCATATAGTTGCTGAGTACATATAGAAAGCGGCGGCTTCCCTATTATAAAGTCCGGAGGCTGTCCCTATTTCAATCTAGAGTCCTCACGGACTCACTTCACCCTGCCGGGCCGTATCTCGCCCTCCCTACCTTACAAGAGCCGCTCGTTGCCTGCATACAGTCACCGCATGAAGATCAGGAAAACGGGTCCTCCGGTGCACATCGGAGGTAACCACGGGTATCACCAACGCGCGTTTCACCAAAAACATTAACCTATACACGTGACAATCACAAATGTTGAGCACCTGTAATGATTTTAAAAGAAAGAGAAACCGAAGATAAATCTTATGTAAATACAGAACCATTTAAATTATTACATTATATCTCCTTCAACCTGCTATAGGGAGAGAGAAAAATCAATTTGGCAGTTTGTCTGGTCAAAAAATTAAAGATATATAAAATGCAATTTAGATCCCTCCGTAGAAAGATCTGCAAGAAGGGGGAAAAAACCTTAAAGGGGAAGAGACACATATATTGAGATCTTTCATTCTTGTACCAAGAACTTCATAAAAAAATGAATAACATCATAAGTTGACCCAATATATATGTGCTTGTTGTCGTGCCATGTATAATAAAATTATTTTCATACCTGTCAGATAAGTTTTATTTATATTAGTCATTATCTGCTTCAAATTATTATGATACATGTTAAGAATTTTTTTTTATTTTAATCTGCCTGTACTCATGCATTCTACATTGCATTAATAATTAATAATTTTCTAACACTTAGACAATATTTATTTCTATTATAGTTATACCTGACATACAAATGTCCTCAAAAGGTATACATCAAATAAACATATCACATTTGTACAAATGAACATACATTAGTTTGAACCTTTGCAGACATAGAAGTCAAAGGATCACTATGAAATTGGTGCAAGAACATCCCCTTATCACACCCACCTATCTTAGCCTATACAAAATGTCAAGTTAAATCTATACTGACTCATAAAAAAGACATATGATACGTTCTCATTTAGTCCAAATGGTGAAACTGAATTTAATAAATATATCCAACGTGTCTCTTTTTGTAATAAAATAGAGTTGAAATCATCCCCACGTAAATTTTGTACAATTTTTTCTAGAACAAAAGCTTTCAAACCTGAAGGATTTGCATTGTGATATTGAAGATAATGTTTCGCTATCGGTGTAAGAATTTTACATTTAATTTTGTCTATTGGACCATTCCTTATGGACCTAATGTGTTCCTGGAGTCTGTTTTTAAAAGGACGGATGGTTTTGCCTATATAACGTAGGCCACATCCACAAACAAGGCCATATATAACCATTTTAGTATTACAGTTTGCAAAATGTTTTAACTTGTGAATTCTCTGATAACGGTCAGTAATTTCCGTTATTTTAGATATATATGGACATGCAATACATCCACCACAAGGGAAAGACCCTACATCTTTGTCCTGACCCTTCCTCTTGGAAGTAAAATAACTATTCACACATATGTCCTTTAGGTTTTTTGCCCGACGCCAACACATAGGAATGAAAGTATCAATATTGGAATTGAAAGACTCGTCCGATTTCAAGACTGGTAAATGCCGATTAAGAATATCATTAATTGATTTAGCCTGCTGACAATAATTGGTTATGAACCTAATTTTAGAGCCTTTATCAATCTTTTTAATCTTATTTTTCTGGTAAATCAAATCAGAATGTTTAGTTTGAAGAGCATTATGATAAGCTTTACACAATAATTTACCAGAATAGCCACGTTTAAGCAAACGGGCTTGTAATTCTTTGGCGCGTGTCTTGAAATGTGACGTTGTGGAGCAATTTCTCCTTAATCGTAGGTATTCTCCTTTCGGAATATTTGTTATGACATTGGGATGGTGGGCACTGGAGCTATGTAAGATAGAATTAGTCGCTGTTGATTTACGAAAAAGATCAGTGCAGATTTTACCACATTCATCAACATACAAAGTTAAGTCTAGATAATTGACACGTTGTTGGCTCTTAGACATAGAAACATAGAAACATAGAAAGTGACGGCAGATAAGAGCCACATGGCCCATCTAGTCTGCCCATTTGTTTATTGAAAACTATACTGACCCTAGACTCTATTTACCCTCAGTTGGGGTTACAATTTAGGATACCCTTATATTTATCCCAAGCAAGTTTAAATTGTTCTACTGTATTGGCCTCAACCACCTCAGATGGGAGAATATTCCATTTATCTATCACCCTTTCAGTGAAGTAATTTTTCCGCACATTTCCTTTGAATCTACCACCCTCCAGTTTGTATCCATGCCCTCGTGTTCTATTACACCTCTTCCTTTATATAATGTCCCCTCCTGTACCTGTCACCCTCCAGTATATACACATGTCCCCATGAATAAACTGACGTCCCAAATTATTAAAAATCCAATAAAGTTGTCAGTGTTGTTTTTTATTAGATTAAGTGTTATTGGTTGGGTATTGTGTAATGAGGTATCAGACTTTGATCGCTTATGGTAAAGTCTTTGATATGTGTAAAAGTAAATTTGTTTAAACTGCATGATTCTTATTTTGAAATATATTTTAATCATGATGCTTGTGCAATTAATATATTTATATTTGACATTTAATGTTTGTTACTATGCTATTGCTGCTATTTTTCAGTAATAGTCACAACATTTGACTTTTCTAATATTATATACATTAGTTCTGTAACATCTGTTACATTTTTTCTATGGAACAAAACTAAATTATTTGAAAATATTAGTTTTTGCATTATTTGCTAAATGATCAGTCTACTATTCTGCTACATAAAAGAAATCAGGAATCTATTTAAGCAATGGAGAAATGGCTGTGTGGATAGACAAAGTAATTGTCCTATTATAATTTTGATATCTATACTGGCAGATCAATATACTTAGTACTAAAAGGAGAACATGTGGCATTTGCATAGAATACATACGTTGGAGAGAGAGTGCAAGTCTCAATGGGTTAAAATAGTGTATACTTACATGTATAACTGTCATTTATCAGAAGAAGGTAATGCTGTTTTGATTCTTAATTTTAAATGTTGATGCTATTTTTTGCTGTATTATCTGTATGTGCTGATGCTTTATGATAAGATCATAAGATGGAATTGGTGAAATACGATGTTAATGCAAAAAATAATATTGAAAAAAATATATACATTGTTGTAGAAATTATCTTGGGCTAACAACCAGGTTGAAATTGTAGCTAATTTTGTCCCTACATTGTCTTTTGAAAAGCTATGTAGTCAACTGCACCTTGTCACTCTGCAAAAATAGGACCTGATTCAGAATTACTATGCTTAAGTTAAGTGATTTTCAACTGCGCATGTGCAGTAACCATTTGCGTACTTGAAATTCCATTCTGAAATTACGTACGTCCTCCTAACTTAAGAAGACTGGGAGGAACAAGGAATTTTAATTATATTTCAAGGCGTGGTTATTAACTTGCACGCTGAACTTAGGCACGCATCTATGCGGATCTTAAGGTAGCTTTTCAGTTGCGGATTTTCATTTGGGTTCTCATATTCTGTACTTAACTTAAGAACACATAAATTTTGTTATTTAAGGCAGCAAGCTTTCATTATTAGATTACATGCTGTACCTGTTGTTAATTAAACCAACATTGAGAAGCTACTCAGAGGTTAATAAACAATCCAGTATGAATGAGATTTATCTGGTAAAATGTTTTGCTACATGTTTGTGTATTTATGTGATATGTAACTTTTGTCAAGTTTATTAATACTCATTATTAGTCATTATTAGTTTAAAACAATGTCAACAATTTTAACAAATGTTTAATATTTGTAAAGTTAAACTTAGTAAACTAAAATAAACTAAATTTATTCACAAACATAAAAATGAGTGTTACATTATAACATTATAGAACAGAAAACAGTAATTACATTGCGAGATTTAACCAATCAATGAGTGGCAACCAAAAGGTAATTCAATTGTTGTAAGTAGAACCTCACTCATTGCCAGCTTTTATTTACAATGGACCTGATCCAGAGCTGCATTTTCACCTATTGGTTAGGTGGAAGTGCAGCAGG
>WWET01004576.1:63507-85202 GCA_011038615.1 Limnodynastes dumerilii | reverse complement strand
TTCCTGTCCTGGAGCTGGGGACGGCGCGCTGCCGTCCCCAACCGTGCTACTTACATAGACATTGCACAATAGTTTAGCCTTTCAGAAAAAAAGCTATAACATCTCAATTTTTCCTGCACTTTCAAAAAGAATAATTTTAATAGTGGAGCAGCCGATCAGAATTGATGGGCTACCAGCCGGACTTCCTGGAGCTGGGGACGGCGCGCTGCCGTCCCCAACCGTGCTACTTACATAGACATTGCACAATAGTTTAGCCTTTCAGAAAAAAAGCTATAACATCTCAATTTTTCCTGCACTTTCAAAAAGCATAATTTTTCTTTAATAGTGGGACTTACAGTATTTACCATCTTACACTATATCTATTAGTACCAAACCCTGTAAGGTGTACAATACAAACTCTAGTAATTTTTCTTCACTGTCCACAATCAGAATTTTTACTTGTCACTAATATGTCACTTGCAATTCACACTATATATATATCAGTGCCAATTTTATTAGGTATAGAGTACCCATTAAGAAAAAATAGTGTTCTTCACTATTTGAAAGCAGAATTAGCATTTTTCTTAATACTTAATAGTTGGACTTAGTTTCAATATCATACTATATCAATCAGTGTCAATCTGATACTATATAGAGTAAAATAATCACTCAGTATCTCCTGTACTGTCCAAAAGTAGTTTTTTTTGTCACTAATAGACATACTTGCTGTCACATACACACACACCATATCAGTCTGTAGCAATCGACATAGGGTCATTCTGTTTTTGCTTTTTTGTTTTTTTTCTATGAGTCCATATTGGACCAGTTTACAGAATAGGATCATTCCAGAACTAGTGGAACTGACAGTCATATATCTTCTACAATTTATTTTCATTAAAATAGTCCATGTATAAGAAGAAGATGTAAGAAACGGCACTCCAAAAACAAAAACTTTGTGTCCATCCTTTATAAAACCTCAGCACAAGGAGGTGAAAGGTTAGTGCGGATATATGGCACATTGCCAACTAGCCATACCCCTCACAAAGTGGCAGCGAAAGGCTCAGACCATGGTCCTTATGTGCAAGTGCTTGTCCTCCTAGTTCTGTTACACACACTAGAAACCCCAATGCAAAAGCAATTGTCAAACACAGGCTTGTATATTCTGCATCGCCAGTTTGTCAGTTCTAAAGCAAATGAATCCATGCGCAAAACAAACTCTAAATCCCCAAAAACTGTGGGTTCACAAACTTCAAAGATTCATAAAGAGAGTGAAAGAGTGTTCACGAATGCTGAGTGACATTTCTGTTTCAGACATTGTAATCCTAGATAAGCATCCTACCACCATTTCTGAGCCCATCAAGGCACATCACTGAAGCCATGATGGCTATGCTAGCAGAATATTTGTGTACAATATTTACCATTAATTCTTCCAGTTTTCACAGTACAATGGGTAGGTGTATCACCTTCAGCAGCAACAGCATCTGATGTACATTGTCAGCTCATTCACAGGCTACTTTTTTCGTCAGTGGTTTCAGTAATAATACTTGTGTAAATATTATGGGTAAACTCCATGATGCAATAGCAAAATGTCTCACCCCACTAAAACTCTCCCCAGGTTTAGGGGTTTCTGATAACAGAAGTAAAATTTTACAAGCCTTACAAATGGGTAGATTTGCACATACCATATTTTGTCTGCACAATCAACTTGGTGATGCAGCATTTCTTAAAATGTACAGGTCTGTGCAGGAGATATTGGCTGTGGCCCGTAAAATTACTTGCCATTTTTGACATTCAGCAACCGCATATAGAACTTTTAGCAACTGCAGAAAATTTTAAATTTGCCTTGCCACCAACTCAAGAAAGATGTAGTAACCAGGTGGAATTCCACCCTTTGTATGCTTCAGAGATTGGAGGAATAACAATAAGCCGCAAAGACATTCACATCAAGTCATGAAATAGGGAGAGCCCTAAAAACCATTTGAAATTGTGACCCATGAAATGAGTTCTTATACTGCAAGCTATAGTCAGATCATATCCTTAATTAACCTGATGGATAAAAAGCTGGAGATGCAAAATCAGGAGATACCAAGATCCTTATTTGCTTCAATAGGATACAAAGATTTGCATCTTGGAATCAGATCAGTTCATTTTAAAAACCATGTTTGATACTAGTTTTATGTCATGTCTTTTTTCCCGAATGACACAGATCTGAGGAGATACAATCAGCTACTTGCAAACAACTTGTCAGTTCAAGTTGCACATGTCTCCTGCTTTAGCTTCTCCAGGATATGCTGCTGTCAGAAAACAACTGACATTTTTAAATACAATCAATACAAGTCATTGTCAGTCAAGACGGTGAAAGATTATGGCATCTGATCTGCCTTAAAAGACTTCCCTATTGTACAAATTAGCAAAGAGTGTGTAAAACACCTGAGAATCTTGTAGAACTGTCTGAGCTCAGGAACAACACAAGCCTAGATAACTGTGAGAATAGGACTTTACTTGAGGATTACATACTTAGAACTGACATGGCTGAACAGGCATTTCCTGTGAAGTTGTACTTCTTGTACCACCCATGGATGGCAGTGGTTATCACTTCTGCCAGCCACAATGCAGCATACATCCACAAATCTCATGAGTGATCGGTGTAGCTGGTTGACCTGAAAAAAGTTGAGAAATTGGTGTTATTTAACTACCCATTTTATGATGAACAGTTTTGCCTCAAATTGAAATCAAAGACTGTCACAGTGAATTCCAGTTGGGATGATCTGATAGTATGTGATTATATTATACATAAGGACAATTCCATTTGCACCACTTTTCATGATTGACTTTGCCTACCCTGCTGTTTTGGTGTACTACAAGTACAACACAGATTTTCTGGCACCCCTGGTTCCAGAACCTTACCAGATTAACCATTTAGTCAAACCAAGGGTGGTCATCATCTAAACCAGTAATTATACATTTCCCATATGTCTATAAAGCACTATGGACTTCTACAACGACCGATTCTGACCTACCTGATTATTCCACTTCTTACTACTGTATACACCAGTTTTCTATCACCCAATCAAGGCTACACTTGTTACCATATGTGGGCCACGTCGTAAACTTGTTTTTTTCAGGTGCAGGAAGTACAAGATCCCACTCCTAGTTTTTTATGGATTAAAGGAATATTTTTATGTCCCTCAAATGATCAATTATTTTTACAGGGGACCACAAGAAGTTTTTCCATTTTCTTATTCTTATTGGCCTTTTCCATGCTTCCACTAACTTAATTCACTTATTTCCTCTTTATCTGCTATTCTTTTATGTTTGAATCAATTAAAATATTCTTAAGGGTTCTATAGTATTAAAAACTGCCACACTGCCTGCCACTACTGTGCCATTCCACTTCATATAACAGATGGGTGGGTTTGACAAAATCAAAACTAAAACCCAAATTACTAAGATTTAGAACCAAAAACAAAACAGGGGGGTCCCCGCTCGTCTCTATACTAAAGTCTGCTCTCCAATCGGGTCACTTGGAACCACTTCTCAGAAGCCTTGATTCAGTCCATAGCCTACAAGTGGTAATTCCAATTTTTATGGGATAGAATATTTGTCATATATTTAATGGGCAGCTTTACAAGATATTGTAATAACATTATGCATATTAAAATTTAATTCAGTTTAAGACTTTGCAGAAAAATGTATCCAATTTATGTTCTGATTTTCTGAATAAATCACAGCATAAAATACTCAAACAGAAATTAATTTTCCTTTTGAGTCATGGCAATAACAAAGCTGTACAGGAGAGAACCATGTTCATTAAGCTACTGTATATAAAGGCAGATCTAACTCATGTCATTTATTTGTAATTTACAAATGATCATCTTCATCTATATTTGTCTGTTTACCATGTGTTAGTTAATCATGCAAAATAATTATTCAAGTCAACAAACGAATGAAGTCTCAGTATAGCAAATATTTAACCAATCATCAACCTTCCACTCTTATCACATCCTAGGGTTGCTGATATTGTTAGGCTTCGCATCCTCTCCTTTATTCACACGCTGCGGGTTTGGAAAAGTGGAAATGTTGCCCATAACAACAAATCAGATTTTAGCTGACCTTCTCTAGTATGAAAAAAGAAAGTGAAAGCTAGAATCTGATTGGTTGCTATAGGCAATCTCCACTTTTCCAAACCCGCAGCTTAGTAAATCTGGCCCCTTGTTATAAATACGATCTGCATTACATTTAAATATTGAAATTTTCAAATGTATTGTATTTATTTGCTATTCAGTCTGAAGTTAGTCTGGTTTAGTGACATGCATGTTTAATATACTAGACTATATATTAGATTTGAATGTTATTATAACTTAATATATATTTTCCCCCAACTGATGTGTTGCAATTGATAATTATGCTGTACCTGATTTACATAATTCATTGTTAAATAATTATTGATCTGTGTTATGCAGTATATATATTTTATTATTTATATTTCAAAGCATGTCAATTGCTATAAAAAAAAATATGACTAACAATGTGAATAACCCCCTAAATAAATTTAAAAAAAAAATACATAAATAAATAAAACAGAGTAAAATATTTTTCTTCAGATAATCAAAATAACATTCTGTGCTTTGGTGTTTGTTGGAGTTCTAAACAGCTCTGTAATATTGAAATCTAGAAGTTGATTCAAAACAAGTACTGTCTGTGGCTTCAAAAACTTCTTCATTCACATTATGTTAATGTTCCAAAAAATATATATTTTTTACCCTAACTAACATAAACAATCTTGCTATCAGCTTAGATAACAGCATATGCTGGATAGGATAACAATATCTCTAGCCATAATAAATCCAGTTTATTAATATTCCAACAGTGAAACTGAACAAAATTTTTATAGCTGAAACATTTAACAATAAAACGCTGCCATCTACTGTAGTTTTACAATCATAGGGACTATTTTGAGAATACAATAACACTCAGCCATTTCTAGGAAACCTTCAGTTAAAAATACTTTGTATTCTTTTGAAAGCATTACAAATATTAAAATCCCTAAATGACATGAAATTCTGATAACTGATTTATTTAGTTTTTCTTACGAGTTGGCCTTGCATTTATTTGTTACACTTTGTAGAAAGCTGTCTTCCTTTTGCAATGGACTTTATTTGTGAATGCAATCAAAATGTAATAAAAATATTTTTTACAAAGTTACTTAATAATATTTAAAATTTTGATTTGATAAAGACACATGATATGCAACCAAGTGAATTATTTTCTTTTCTTTTTTTATGTGGGTACTGTAAAAATTGAATTATATTTTAGATTAATTAATTGCACTGGAAACTTTATTATTTGCAAAATTTGGTGGTGTATTCCTTTTTAAAACAGCTTTAATATTGAAGACTAACATTACTAAGACATATATCTATCATCTATATATATAATCCGGTACGAATATTTACAAAGTGCTGCCAATTTGATTTAATAAAAAAGTGTTTATTGCACTACGAGGCTTCCCCCTTTTTATTTTTATTTTTAGAAATTTGCTGCACGGACCCTAGATCCAGGCTAAAGATGGGGAAGATACCGTCTAATCACTAAGAGACCTAGTGCATGGATATTAAAAGGCTGCATCATAAAGACAAAGATCTTTTGATTCACGGACCACTTTTGTCCCAGGACTGAGTGAGCGCACTTTGCAGTATTGTGTGTATATGTATATGCATGTATATATGTAAAAGGATGTCAACTGGCAGAGAAGGCATACATGTGTATATCTGAAGACACATGATGGGGGATACTGAGGAGCTAAAGACATATGATGGTGGATAACAAAGGGCTGGAGGCACATGATGGGGGATACTGGTTTGCTTTGGGGCACATGATGAGGGATACTGGGGGATTGGAGAGACATGATGGGGGATTATGAAGGGCTGGATAGACATGATGGGAATAATGGTGGGCTGGAGGCACATGATAGAGGATAGTGGGGGGGCTGAAATCACATGATGTTGGATATTTTTTCACATCATTTTTACAGGCCTTTGACTAGTCTGATATAATCTACATTCTGAACATTCTGTCAAATTTTCAGGGCATTTAATTGTTTACTGTAATTTTCTGTACATCTTCCTGCTGCATTATATAGGTGGTCTCTGTAACACCTGCTTTGCTCTATACAACACTGTTAATATATCAGTGTGTAAGCATTACTATTACTGAAATGTTGGTCATCTTCCAATCACAATTGTTTGAAAATGTTTGACAAAATAACAAGACTCTTTCTTATTCTCCCACATGAAAAAAACATACTCATCAACACCTTTGAACAAATATTAGATATACGCAGAGACCCCTGTTATAGTTTGATTCTAAGTCATTGGTGAGTTTAGTTTTATGGATAAAAAAATTATTACTGGGTATGTAGACCATATATGTCATAATAAAGCATTGTATTCCTCCTTAATTGTACTCAAATTATCCCACATTAAATATATAATATAGAGTTCAATATAATATAAAATTCCTTTATAGGGGTTCATCTGAGCATAATTAAGAAGGAAGAAACAGCTTTACGAAACTGACAATTTTTCTCTTTAATTGTGCTCAAATTATCTACTATAATAAGGCACATATCATGTAGAACCCTATTGTGGGGTAATATAGGAGTTGATTGAGAGTTTTAGCGGATCCGCAATGCGGATCCACTAAAACATCCTATTCCAAGTTGGGTGTTTCTTTAAAAACACGCACCTCTGAATTGCCCGTACCAAAAACGGGCCTTACTTACTTACTTACTTACTATCATTCTTACCTCTTATTTCTTCCTTCTTTCTCTCTCATTTTCTTTCTTTTTTTTTTTTGCTCTTCTTGTCCTCTCAGCAGCTCCTTGTTTTGTGGTGCAGGCAGGGAAATCACTGAGATGTGCAATGCTTATGTTCACGTCAGTGTCGCACATATCCAATAGCAACCTGGTCATGGTGGACAATGTGACAACACTACCTAACTCCCGCTGTTGCTACTGCAGCATCAGACACAAGCCGTGATCCGTTAGTGATATTCTGTGGCGGACTGTGGCTCAAAAGTAATAACAGAGGAGGTAAAGTAATGGTGTTCCCCTCCATCGCATTAATTCTTGCAGTCTCTGTTGTGGGATGATATCAGTGAAGTAGGAAGTACAGAAATTTAGCAGTAGAGTAATCACTCAAGCACCATTAATTGTTTACAATCTTTGTATACACTGCCCTGATCCAGATCTGAGCATATGTGTGCAAGCTCACAACCAATACGCATGCATATGGTACCTATGCATTGCGTGCTGTGTGTTGCATTCAGTGGGCGTGTATGGGTGTATAGGTATGCACCCGCAACTGCACCTAATCCACCTCAGAGCGCAGTCGGCTGTAAGCTCCAGATACATTAAAAAAATTTCACCTGCTAGGGGCTATATCTGACCTTATCATTTATCCTCGTGGCATATGAAATCTAAAGTTTAAACACTTCCACATTCTTGTATATATCCAATAAAACTCCCCATGCTTTATGTTGAATAATTGTTAAATGGTGTTTGGGGAAGTTTTATTTCATTTAGCTGACAACTGCATTTTTAAGATGTTAGAATTATATTTTAGTTATCTCATTATGATCATCTTTCCAGGTCAAACACTCAAGCAACATATAAGTTTCCTTATTGTATATTTCACCCTCTAAAATTATATAAATAAATAAATAAGAAAAGTAACTTTTTGGTTCTTTTTGCATTTTCCAAAACCATGCTTATTTCAATTCCTAAGGCTACACAAATGCTACGACACACGTTAACAGCTTTATCTGTACACGACTACAGGAGTGTCATTACTATTGAGGGTATGGGTAAATAAGTACATCAAATATGACTGTCTGTACTGCTAAGCGGATTCACATAATTCTACTGACTTTGGGCTCTATTTACGAACAGCTTAATTTTTTAATGAACAAAGCTGTTCCAGGCTTGCGTCGGCTCTCAGCGAGCCTGGGAGCTTTGTTTATTACATTTTCCAAAACTTACCTGCCCTGCGAGGTCCCGCGATGATCTCTGGGCTCATCGCAGGAGACTTCATGCTTCAACTTCTATATGCATCGCCCAGACAGGTAGGTTTTGCTTTTTTCTTAATTTTTTTAACTGTTTTTATTTACATTTTTTTTAAATGTACACACTTTGGTTTATCCCAGCGGTCTCCCTATACATGTCCCCCTTTCCTTTTGCTTCCCCTAATAAAAGCTAACTGATTTGTAATACATAGAGCCGCACTCAAAATATCAATTTTTAAGCTAGTACACTCCCTAGCCCACAGAACAATTGGACACTAGAGTTAGAAGGACTGCTAGAAGGAAATACTATATTTGGAACAGGAGGGACTCAGTTATTAAAGGGTCCCACCCATAAACATTAGTCTATTTCAATTTGTCCCACCTATATATATAGGTTGATCCTTCAGTGCTACCCTGCCCCTACAAAAATCAAGGTACTGAATAAAAGAAGAAAAAGAAAATAGGGGCTGATGAGTGCACTCTTATGGTCCTTATCAATAATAATCTAAAATATTAGATAACTTTATTAGTATACATTAAAATATGAAAATTACTGGGTCCATATA
Organism: Limnodynastes dumerilii; assembly: GCA_011038615.1. NCBI lineage: Eukaryota > Metazoa > Chordata > Amphibia > Anura > Limnodynastidae > Limnodynastes > Limnodynastes dumerilii. The sequence continues at coordinate 76,593 of WWET01004576.1, read as the reverse complement.
AGTGGGCAGAGAATGAGCAGTATGAAGGGAAGAGTGGCAAGGATGCCAGCGATTATTATTGATAAGGACCATAAGTGTGCACTCATCAGCCCCTATTTTATTTTCCTAATAAAAGCTATTAGGGGGAGAAAAAGGGGAGAATATGGGGAGATCACTAGGATAAATGCACTAACACGTTAGTTTAACACCGGGAAAACTCCGCTCTGGCATTTCATAATTATTATCAACCGCTGCCCTGCTCTGAAAAGAACGGCGGAGAACCCCAATATTGAAATGAGAAATATGAATGTGAAAATGGGCATTATAGCATGAAAATTAAGGTTATAAATAGACCCCTTTATGTTACCTGTTAGTCTGCACATGTTTATCATCGGCATTAAAACTGTACTCTGCACACTTCACTGCCATGTTAAGGCCTATACCCCTGCAATCGTTATTAATTATTAGCAATACTCTGCACACGCTGCTAAGAATTTGTTGTGCAATACTCTACAGACGTTATAAAAAAGTTGTTAGTAGATCCAAACTTCATAACTGATATAGACATGGCAAGGTCCAATCCAAGGGGGTGGTGCCTGATAATATAATTGATGAGCATTCTTGCCAGCTAATGTCTGACATCCATTCGCTAACATTAACAACAACATGCCAGTAAATGACACTATAAATTTGCTTGCAAGAGCACGAAAAATCTCATATGCACATCAAAATGCACTGTGACAGCAAATTTAACAGCGCTGAGCTTCAAATACTCATTCGCCTGATGGAATCCCTGGCCCAGGAGTGATTTGCATAGATGCCAACCGGACGTTCTCCATGACCTTTGTCGTCAAATGGAACATGGACTTTTAAGTAAGTACCTGTCTTAAAGTGTTCAGAAATTGCATTTTGTGTGTGATTATAGTTTTTACAGATAAAAATAAACGTTTTACTTGACCATGCAAACTAATTTTTTCCTTTGTTTTTTTCTTTTGCAGTATTGCAAAATCTTCTGGCAGATGGCTCAGCACCATCAGCATTTTCAACAGTCACCTTTGCACCATCTGCATCTGCAACAGCCACCTCTGCACTATATGCAGATGAAGGATCAAATCCCCTTCCTCCTTGTACCCCATACCTTGCCAGTCTCATAATGCAAATCTTGACAGATCGGCCCTTTTCTCCTTACCCCTCTACATCTTGCCTTCATTCTCCCCGCTTTCTGTGATATCATCTTAATTCTCCTCCTCTACTTATTCTATTCTGCTGTCACTCTCCGCTCTTCATATTTACTCAGCAGTGTTGCTGTATGCTTTTTCTTGCACTTCTCCCTCTTTCTACTCCTTATCCTCCCCTGATTTCTTCTTCTTCAACTCCAGCTCTTCACCTGATTCTTTCCTTAACCTCTCCAATCCCTCTTCCCCGGAGGCTCAGAGCTTGATGTCATCAGAGAAAATTATTCTGGATCTCTGCAGTGTGATAAATGTCTAAAGAGCTGATGTGACATGTAAATCTGATATGTCTGTTATCCTACTTATGTGTCTTTCTTTCTTAGTTAATGTTAGGATTTTAAAATACTATGTACTTTTGTATTTTCTTTATTTTTTAAAACTTTTTACAGTGTTTTTTTTTTAAACTTTATTTTGACAGATCTGGTGGCATTCTCCTTAAGCTTACACCATCCCCTGAGATGGTGTAAGCATAAAGCGAATATGCAGGCATCGGACAGAACCGCACCGCATATTTAAATGACAAAAACACCCCTTTTCTCATTTAAATATTAAAACTCCTTTTTGGCTCAACCACCCTCTGACACCATCCTTTCTCGCCTGTGTCCACATCATAAGTTATTACACTCTTCGGATACTCACTTACATGATCATAAAGCAAAGAGGTTCAAGGCGTTGAATTTTTTGTTTTTTTGTTTTTTTAAATAATAATAATACATTTTAATAAAAAAAATGATTTAAAACCAACAAAACAGTTAAAAAAAAAAATATTTATATTCATCTTCAAAAGTGTATTGGTATGTGTTTTTAAATTGATTTAGTTTTGCATAAACAAATGTTACATGTTTTATTTGGGCTTGATAATATGGAACTGGATCCAGACCCCTGCACGTGTTCCGCACATGAGGGGGTCTGTCCGTCCGCTTGAGATAGGAGAGTGAACTCCTCCTGTCACTCCACTCTCTCTTGCATAAGTCCGCTCTTAAGTTGGTGGTGACATCCACACTGTACATTTTGCATGCTTACACCCACCCGCCTTAGCTCCCCTTTGATCTTAAAAGCCATCATATGGAACTCCGTTAGTTAAAACCAGAGACGGGCGCCGACCACTGTGTTTTGGTCTTGGTTCTAAATCTTCGTTGTGGTTTTGGTTTTAGATTATTTCAGAAATTTTCTTAAAATCACTAAAATCATGTCATTTTAATGTGTTTTGTGCTTACAGCATTATTAACACTAATAACATTCATTCTCAGTCATTCCCAGTCAAATTGGACTACCTCCCAGCTCACAAGATTATTATCAGGAAACATTATGCAATGAAGCGGATAGCATATTTTCCCAAAGGGGATCTAGTCTTTCAGTTCCTTTAGTGTTCTTAAGGCAGATATCAATGTGCCAGCAGAGGTAGTGTTGTAATTCCAGGCTCCTTTGTCTACTACTTTCATGAAAAAACCACAGTGCCGTATTCCAACAGCCCTTCTCTTCATCCTAATCTTGCCACAGAAGTAATGTGTTCTTGGCATGCTGGCTGATTTCAGTTTTCTTGACCATCTTCCTCAGGGAAGCCCCAAATATTTACCTGCAATGCCAACCTATTTTGTACGCTTGGCCATCTTTCTCCAGGACCTGAGTATAAAGGGTTTATTTTATGACTGAATTAGGCATCCAAAATGATTCTCCACATTTTGGATAAGATAAAGCATAATATGTGCTCTTGTGTGCAACATGTTCTCATGTGCAACATCAAATTTCCTTCAAATATTTAATGAGGTATATCACGTGCTATCAGAGAAGATAATGGTCTACAGTGGCCCCAGGGGTTATTTGATAAATTCAAGGTGAAACTACCATTTTCATTTGACACTTTGTGGGCAGACCCCACTCATACAGAAAGAAGATTCGGCAGAGGTGTGCAGCATGGGCAGACCCCACTCATACAGAAAGAAGATTCGGCAGAGGTGTGCAGCATGGGCAGACCCCGCTCATACAGAAAGATGAAGCAAAAGTGCGCAGAAGAGGTGTGCAGGGTGGACAGACCCTGCTCATACAGAAAGAAGATGCAGCAAAGATGCACAGATTGGGCAGACCTTGCTCATACAGAAAGATAAAGCAGAGGTGCGCAGCAGAGGTATGCAGCATGGGCAGACACCGTTAATACAGAAAGATTCAGCTAAAGTGCGCAGAAGAGGTGTGCAGAGTGGGCAGACCTTGCTCATACAGAAAGATACAGCAGAGGTGCGCAGCAGAGGTGTGCAGGGTGGGCAGACCCCATTAATACAGAAAGATACAGCTAAAGTGAGCAGACCCTGCTCATACAGAAAGATACAGCAGAGGTAGGCAGCAGAGGTGTGCAGGGTGGGCAGACCCTGCTCATACTGAAAGAAATGCAGCGAGGTGCGCAGCGTGGACAGAAATGGTGGAGCTTGTGTCCATTATAGACACAGTAAACAACAAGAACTTCCTCCATGACTCATCATAAAGACAATAAAAATTAAGACCACCAAAATCAAAAGCATTTTCATAGAATAATATATTAATATATTAATTTACATTAATAAAGAAAGAAAGTGGAAGGTTTGAAGACTTTCAGATACTGTGGTAGTTTTGTGTGTAAACCATTCCAAGGAAATTAGTGACTTGCAACATATTGGAGTGTACTTCTGACAGATAGACCATGGGTCACGTGAGAGATTCCAAGACAAGAACAAGTGGATGTCATGCCACCATATATTCTCTATTGGTGCTCCAGTGTGAAAACTGGGTACTATGGCCATTGGCCACATAAGTGAAGTGTAGTATCTGTTATAATGTGGTCATCAGATCATTAATTATAGGAGTAACTCTAACTTAAATTTTCTTTAAAATATTTTTAAAAGTAAATTCAAAAACTTAGACCATTTCATTAGAAGATAAAATACATCCTTATTATATAGCAGTCAAAAGTCAAAGCAGAGAGCAGACTTTTAAAAGGAGAATCCTTATACTGGTCTTTTATTTTCTTTAGTCTTTTGCTGTCAGATATCACTTTGACAACAGAGGTTGTGTTGTAAGTGCAGGCTTCTCTGACTTCAGCCGTACAAAAGGCCCTTATAGGTAGTTAGGCTTAAGCCATGTTAAGTTGGGCACTAGGCCTTTTATAGACCATCAGGGGGTACAAGGCCCTGGTAGCGGATAGAGGGCAGTGATAGGAGGTCGTATGGTGGAGGACAGATTGTCGGTGCCAAGGAGGTAAGTTGTCTCTTGCAGGTACAACAGCTGCAGACAGGATTGTGTATTAAGCGGGCAAGAGCAAGTGGTGAGTTCCAATTCCTGTGCCCTTGTGGTGTGTCTTCCCTCCTTCCATGGGTGCGGAGGGAACCATAGAGGTATCCTCCCTATTTTCCCCTTGTCTGTACAGCAGAGCGCTATGTTCACTTGATGATCCAGTAGAGTCATGTCACGGTTCATTCAGTTCCTTGATTTCTGCACCTTATGTTTTTTTTTACATTCAGCCTGTCACATGATTCCTTTTGCCTTTGCACTTCCTGTTTCACTCCCTGCTGCAGGCATTACCTCTCAGGTACACTTATTACCTCGCTGGACTGCTCTATTTAAATCCCTCTCAGACATCACTTTACTGTTAGAACAACTGATTGTCTGAGTCTGCTCATTCATGTCCGCGAGCTCTCTTATGTGTTATGGCTCCCTGGCTCTGGTTGGTGTCTGCGGTTCCAGTGTCTCATCGTGTGTCCAGTTACCTCTCGCTGGTCCCTGCCTCTCTCTGTATCCAGCTCCAGTGTTCCATCATCTTTGGTCTCAGCATTGCCGTGTGTCCTGGTTCAAGCTTCTACCCTGCCTATTTATCCGGCAGCAGTAGTAGAGACTCTTCTACTTGTAACAACTTCTCCAGCTCACCTCGGATCTTGCCTTACCTTCAATCATGAATACAGCTGTGCACCTGCCAGGAAAACTAGCAAACATGTGCTGTTAGAGGTAATTGAGGACGGGGTTGAGAACCCCGGCATTATATTTGGTGTGGACCAGCAGGAGCCATGACACTCGGAAGAACAACATGAAGAATATGTACTGAAGCCCCTCCTGTGTGGGCTATAGATTTACCTCAGGGTATTCTCAGAAAGACAAATCAGGGAAAGATGACTCAGCAGAGGGATGTAGCGATGGCCGAGACAGTGGAGCTTATGCTCATTATTACCACAGTAGTTGATAAGAGCTTCATAAGCAGAGTCATCGAGAAGACTATAAAAAATGTTATTAAAAAAAAGGACATTTGACAGTGCGAACTGATCCAAAGACATTAAGAATACACCATCCCAGAAAAAGTATTGCATGAAAATGCAGAAATTTGAATAGACCACTCTTGAACCATCACTCAGCATTAAGGTTCCCTATGGAGAGATTCACTGATGTCTGTGAAAAAGAGATTATGGGGCTTGTTGTGTTAACCAGGTACAATTATAAACGTACAGAGTTGACGACATAGATTGGAGTCCTGTGAAGTGCCCTGTGTTGTCCACTTGCTGCTAGAACTGTGCTACATCACTGCACTGTCCAGCTGGGCACTTACAGACTTTTGCCTGATGAAGGACCTGGCTGTTTAACACATTGTGCAGACAGCAGAGATTGCAGAGACTGATGGAGAACATCAAGAAAAATTGAGCTAGCACAGAATTAAAAGTAACTTAGGGTGGAAAAACAAAAAAGAGTGTCTTTTTGGCACGGAGATGGAATTTGGGCACCCACAGCGTGGTCATTTTTAGGAGTCGCAGCAAATTCCAAATGCAGGAGTAGACAGGAGTGTACAATTCACCCAGTTATATGAAGATGGAGAATTTACGGTCAAGATCCATGTAGCAGATATCAAGCCATGACAAGGGATTCCAGGTTGAGCATGAGTCTAAAAGTAGATCCATCAGCACAACAGCAAGCCAGGTATTGCACTTTCTGCAATTTACGGACATGTACTCTTTGACAAATCAAGGACCTCAGCACTAGACAGGTATACTGCTGTGGCTGAAGTGGTTGGTTCATTCGGGCTCCCACCTACGGTTACAATATTTTTTTTAAGTGAAATTAGGGTGGAAAAAAAGAGAGAGAAAAAAGTATTTTTTTTTTACATGCAAATGGAATTCGGGCATAGGGGTCATTTTTAGGAGTCGCAACAAGTTCCAAATGAAGGAGTAGACAAAAGTGTACAATACACTCAATTATATGATTATATTATTAGCACGGGCCTAAGAGTAGTTCCACCAGCACCACAGCAAGCCAGGTATTGCACTTTCTGTGCAATTTCATGTCCTTGAACCCTCCCGCCACCTGTATGTTGAACATGTAATGTTTGACAAACCAAGTACTTCAGCACCAGACAGGTATACTGTTTTGGCTGAATTGCTTAGTTCGTTAGTTTTTTTAAATTTGTGACTTTAAGGCTGAGAAAAAATTACAAAAAAAACAGTCTTTTTGGCATGGAGATTAATTCAGGCATGTTGTCATCCTCCTCACCATTATCCTAATCACTTTTATTGATATCATCATCATCGTACAATATTACCTCATCCCCACTAGAATCAACCATGACATTGATTGTCCCTTGTTGCTACCCCGATCAATAAAAATAATCACGAGTACTTCATTTTAATGAACATCAACTTCTCTACATTTTTGGTTTTAGCCTTCATTGCCTATCACTCACAAGGTTCCCGACTGCGCTAAATACTTTTTCAGCGTATACACTGGAGGGTGGGCAACTTAAATACCGTACCTTAACTTTTTTTCCTCCCAATATTGAATTGGACTTGTTAATGACCACAAACACTGATTTGAATCAATAGAAAACTGCACTTTTTAAAAGAGAGGTGCCCAAGTACGTTGCAAACCGTGTGTATTACAAAATGAAGTAGCTTGTATTTCTGTACAAGCTTACAGCGTGCCTAATAGAGTACCAAATTCAGACATAGATTGAATAAATTGATATTGATATTACTGTACTGGAAAATTTAGTTGGAGAAAGCTAAATATTAGATTGTATTGTTTACAAAACTCTACACTAAAGAATGCAAGATTGCTTCATAGAATGTGTAATAAATTGGATAAACGACAATTCATTTTTTTGATGGTTAAAAAAACCAGAGCATAAAAATTAATTTTTATAATAATGTGTCCACTACTTGGACAATAATTGCTATCCCAGCCTACTACACAGAATGGGCCAGATCCAGTCCTCAGTATGATTGCATATTTACACCTGTACGATCGCGTAAGGAGGAAATACTTACATGTGGATCTATTGTACGTAAGTGTGTTTTTATGCATGAGAGACCCACATTTCAGGTGCTGGAAAGTACGCCAAAAATTTGTTTGTATGTATTTACGGATGAACATGTATGTAGTTATAAGTACGAGATGTGGGAGTGGTTTCAGTCTAAACGTACTGAGCTTTGGATCTCTGGTACGTAAATACACTGTTTACGACACGTGCGTAAATACGAACACGTGCGTAAATACGTACATACGACTGCCCTCGCATGTAACTCTGGATCTGGCCCAATATGTGTAATGGCTTTTAAAATAATTTAGTGTGCCCTGTACACTCACTGGGCCGGATTCAGAGCTCTGGCCGCAATGCAATTTAGGCCGGAGTTCTGCAAAAAGTGCTACTGCGCATGCGCAGTAATTTTAGAATGTAATCTACGTTACTTCTTGCAACGTAGATTGCGTACACGTGGTTTTAAAGACCGCTTGTACGCAAAAAGATTCTATAGAATTGTGCAGCCTGCTCCAAATCCATTATTACTGTTGGAAAGCCCATTAAATTTAATAATGAATATGTGTTGGCCTCTTCTACCAAGTTATACCAGATATAGTTAGAAAAAGGAAAAAAAAACACAACAATAGGTTTGCAGAAAACTTGTTTTGATATATGTTTTATTGTATATGAAATGTCTATGTTCTAATCCTAAAATTTTTATGTTCGTCAAAATGTTTTTGTGATAAAACTAAGCGTGGGGACACGCATTGTTAAAAGTATGGGGGAATGTGACACCCCTGCACTTTCAGACTGAAAGTGCAGGGTGCACAGGAGAGCCAGGAGACGGCATAAGGCTGTTGCCTGGCAACAGCATGTAAACAGAGGCACGCGCTGTGCAGCGCGCGATGCCTCTGGAAGCCTCAGGGAAGCAGTGGTGTGCGCGAGGCTGGCGGTTGGAGCGAGGATTTGGCGGTTGTTTTGTGAGGGGAATGGTGAAGGAAAGCGGTTACTGAGGTGAGCTGTGAAGAGAGGGAACAGCCCAGAGAGAAAGGCAGTGGCAGTAAGAGCAGAGGTGCCGACAGGAGTGAGGACGGAGCTGAGGTGAAGTGAAGAGGAGAGATCGTGAGGGAGGAATTGAAATTTAATTAAAAAGTGGTGACAGGTGTGACAAGCATCGGAGAAGCAGGGTGTGAAGAACGGAGAATTGGGGCAGGCAGCGATAGCGGTGAGCAGTGGAGGAGTGACTGTGAAAGATCAGAAAACGGTGGCAGAAGTAAGACCATTAGCCAGAGAGAGAGGGGTCTAACGTGACGGGCTGCAGTTGAAGGAGAGCTGATAGTTGAAGTGATCTGGAGGGTGAGCTGTGGTGGTAGTAAACGGGCCAGCTGAGCAGAGAGAAGATTTTGAGTGCTGGGGAGTGCAACTGAGACAAATACTAAAGGTTGGACAGGAGAAGTAGCGGTGGCAATAACGGAGCAGCTGAAGAGAGATTATTTGAGAAGCTGACAGTTAAAGTGTGTGAGGTGAGGAACGGACAAAAGAGAAAAGCAGTAACAGAATGCAGTACAGATAATGGGAGATTGCTGGAGGATTTGACAGGAGAGCGAGCTGCAGGCAAAGGGAGCTGGTGTGTGGAGTAACAGAGGTCCGGTGGATTAAAAGAACGGCCGAGGTGATAAGCGGGCAGACAGAGAGAGATAACAGAGAGCAGGGTCAAGCTTCAGACAGAGGGGAGATTGATGGCAGCAGAGACCTCAACTGAGAGCTGGAGAGTGTGCAAAGGGATAGAGAAGACAGCAGAGGTGTAAAATTGCTGGAGAGTGAACTGTGGAATTTATACTGCTCTAAAGTTCATGAACAAGGGAGACAAAGAAAGTGTTAAGAGACACATCTGAACTATTAAAACAGCTTAGGAGTATATTGAATAAGCTGTGGAACATCTTAGGAAATACTAAAGCGAATAAGTTTATGAAAAAATGTATAGAATCTTTTAAAAGGACATTAAAAGACAATTAAATTTAAAGTTTAGATGTATTCTACGTAATTTATAGACAAGAACAATTGTTACTATTTAATTCAAATATTTTACATGCTTTGCTTTTTATATATGAATGTGAATATTGTTACTACTGATTACAAACAAAGTAAAAGCTCAGTTACTGAATAGAATATTAAGGTTGATAGGCATTGTATTTGTGACAACTGCTACTTTTGCTTATTCCTAACCTAAATGTAATAATTTAAAAGCATTGCATGAGTTATATTTGATAATCTTGTTACAACTGATTGTGACTAATTTACATGCATGATTTTGACAGTGTTATTTCTGATACAAATGTAATTGTTATGTATGCTCTGTTCAAGGAATGTGAAGTTTTCTGATCATCTTTAACTCAATTTAATTAGTAAAGAGAAAATATTTATTAAAACTAAATTTATCTTATTAAAACTAGTAGTGAGTCTGAGTTTTCTTACATTGCTCACACCTCTCTGCAATCCACCAATACCATCAATTTAATAAATACCTGTAGCCCTTACCACCCGGGTTATCACAAGTGGATAGGTTTATTTCTTATCAATAGATCTGTCTGTGTGAAAGCAGGTAGAGCTACAGCACAGAACATTATTTGACTTCCACCAACAATCTCCTATCTAAAATGGCTCCGAAATCACGGGAGTGCCTTATAAACCCTCAAAAACACACAAGAACAGTGTTACTGAACTGCACAATAGGCTGAAAAATAAAGTGAGATTTTATGCTGACGACATTTCCGGGAAAATGGCGTTTTGACTCAATTTGGAATCAAGGAAATTTGGCGGGAAGATTCAACCCATGGCTTGGTTCCACACGGAATCCCAAAATTTGAATCTGTCGGATTTCACAGAATCGGAACCACTCATCTCTAGTTAAAACTAACGTAACATCTGGAGGGCGTATTCAGTCCACTTACGCACCTTCATTATTATAGTATAATAGGAAAGCAAAAAGTAAGCTAGCATTTGGGTAAAAGTTTTGTTTTTTTAAATACTGTTAACGGTATATTATGTCAGGGTCACATATTTGACAAATGTCACAGGGATTTATACACATTTTTATTAACCATTATAGGAGGATAAACTTTGTTTGCATATGGGACACAATTTAACTATCATCATACAATACTTAAGTCATAATGCAACATAAAAAATCATATATTGTATGTTTGGTAAGGGATAAAATAAATTACAACACACAAAATACATGGTTATGTTCTAACGTAAGAGACACACAACTCTTGTGCCATGTTATTATCACCTGAACCTTATGTAAATAATTAACTGAACATAAGCATGAGGCTAATGAACTAAGCATGAGGCTCTTAAACAGAGGTTATAGTGAGAGCTCAATCAAAAGGGCATACAGAGAGACTAAAAACCTTAACCGTAACCAATTAATTTATGGAAAACAACAACGTAAGAATGATAACCAGATACGTTTTGTTACAAACTTTTCTTGTCAATGGCGCCAAATACAAAATATTTTAAATACCCATCTATATATCTTACATACTGACGATGATCTTGCCAAGAAGCTAGGTGAGAGAGTCAGCATTAGCCACTCTAAGAATCTAAAAGATTATTTTGTGAAAAGTAATTTTGTTAAGCTAACTGAAAGAAAGCCAACAGTAATAGGATCATACCCTTGTGGTCATTGTTCAATTTGCAGGTATATGCATCCTATGAAATAATTTGTTGATCGTTTTGGGCATAAACATGTAATATCATCTTTCTTGAACTGCTCAACCAAAGGTGTTGTGTATTGTTTGGTATGCCCTTGCTCGCAGAGATATATTGGAATGACCAGTCGCTCTTTGAGAGCTAGACTTGGTGAACATTCACAGAATATACATAATGCCAAGAAGGATAAGACAGTATTTTGCCCAGTGTGGCTAAACACTACATAACTTGTCACAATAGCTGCTTGGATGGTACGATTATGTTTGGTATGTATAGACTCCCCAACAGTAATAGCAACAAATTTACAACAGATTGAGGCAAAATATATCTATTTATTGAATTCTGTTTTTCCCGATGGGTTAAATGAAAAAAATGAATATGGTTCTTTTTTATGAAACAACTAACATTTGTTACTATACTAGACTGCTCCTGATATATGATAATGGACACTGTTCAGCATTACAAATTACTATTTGATTTTCCTTTTTTAAACAATATGTGATAATAATTCTAATTGTCACTTTAGATTATGTGATGCTTACTAGTAACTATGGGCCTGATCCAGACCTATGCTGTTGTGTGTAGCGTATTATCGCTGAACGTACCACCGATGCACGGCAATAGGCACTCCCCTTGCTTGTACCTAGTTTAGCATCCATACGCTCGGCAAACCCTACCCTAACTTTTGTGTTAGTTTCTGCGGCCGTCCGTACGTTCATTGCGTATTAACGACGCTTTGCACGCCCATACTGTACAATTTAAATGGCTCCCCCGCCTACATTCCTTAACTCCAGCGTCCGTGCTAACTTCGTACTTTAAACACGCCCCATCATCTGAAAATACGCAAACAATACGGACGCCAGAATTGCCACTACTAAAAGGTGTTTGGTACGACCGGAAGTTGTCACTATGCACATGCGCATTGCGTTTTTTCTGCTGTTTTTATGCTTACGATCAGCGTTAGCTCAGCCTGATCCAGAGTTCCACCGATGTGCTGTGCATAGTGTCGACATGCACTCCCCGTGGCACTCCCCCTGTGGCTGGCTTAAATACACACTGTTACGCTGGCCGAAGCATACCCTAACTTCAGCCATCCATGACAGTGTGTAAATACGCCGCCACAGGAGGGTAAGTGTCCTAATCCATCCTCCCACCCCTCATTAGCTTACCTCCCCCCGCCTTCCTTGTCTAACTGTTGCTTAGTTAAGGCGAGGAACGCCCCCCTCACCATAACTACGCAACAGTTAGGGACGCCAAATCCTAAGGAACGGGTTTCGCTAACTACGCCGGGCAACATCTGCCCAGCGCATGCACATATCGGCAGAAATGCGGCGGGTGGCGGAAGTCTGGATCAGGCCCTATATGTATCCATTAATAATGAGGTATTTTAAGCTCTTACCCATATTAGATTTCTATGTTGCTATTGTATGACTGACATAATGCTCTGGAGTTTATATCTAAAGGGATTTCATGTTGCTACTTCAAGGAGTCCTAGTAAAATCCATACCTATATCTTTTGGCACTTACTATGCCTTTGTTATGTGTGCTGCCTTTATATACTTGTGGTTTTTATTTAACATTTACGCTGTGTAGTGGCACATATCTCTATAGTATATTATATGTACCCTATTCATAATTGATGTCTAAGTGGTGTAATGAAATGAAGCAAATATTCAAATACAATTTAATGTTCCTATGAAGGGTATTATTATTTCCATTGATGTAAAATAGGACTTTACTGAGGCTTTTAATCAATGTATCACATGTGTGCAAGTTGCTACTTTGAATCCTGTTTGTAACAATCTTTTTTCTTCTGTTAAGGACGTACGCTCTCTGCATGTTACCCTCTTGAATAGCGATGACGCTGTGTAATTAAGCCACACCAGTGCTTGTACCAATCAGTTTGCCTGCTACTCT
>WWET01004576.1:27390-39717 GCA_011038615.1 Limnodynastes dumerilii | reverse complement strand
TGGATGGACAGCGCCTCACTTCCTGGGGGGTCTATGAGAATCTGAGCAGAGACTCCGGGAGAATAGGGTGCTCTCCCGGGAGTCCGGGAGGTCTCCCCGGATTCCGGGAGTCTCCCGGACGTTCCGGGAGAGTCGGCAACCCTGAGGTAGACACGCCAGAAGGGGTACAGAAAATGAGGGATGATCTAGGTAGACTGGAAGTATGGTCAAGAGTATGGCAACTTCAGTTTAACACCAAAAAATGCAAAATCATGCACCTGAGACACAAAACCCCAAAAGCTTAATATATCCTTATTGGCACTACATTAGAAACTACTGAGGCAGAAAGGAATCTAGGAGTAATTATTACATGTGACTTAAAGGTAGCCAAGCAGTGTAACAAAGCAATGAGAAAGGCAATTCAGATGCGTGGTTGCATAGGGAGAGGAATTAGTAGCAGAAAGAGAGAAGTAGTGATTCCCCTATATAGATTGTTGGTATGACATCACCTAGAATACTGTGTGCAGTTCTGAAGGCCATATCTCCAGAAATACATAACTACATAAGAGACTGTGCAAAGAAGAGCAACTAAAATGGTACATGGCCTGTGTCACAAAACATACCAAGAAAGGCTAGAGGAACTAAACATGTATAGCTTAGAACAGAGAAGGGAGAGGGGGGATATGATAGCACCTTTCAAATATATCAAGGGTTATGACCGGCTAGAGGAGGGTGGCATTTTAAAAGAAACAGGTGTAATAGATAAGTAGAATAGCCTCCCATCTGATGTGAAACACAGTAAAACAGTTTAAATGTTTGGGATAAATATAAGGATATCCTAAATCTCAAACTAAATTGAGAATAAATAGGGTCAGTATAATTTTAAATAAGCAACTGGGAAGACTGGATGGGCCATCTTATCTGCCATCACTTTCTATGTTTCTATGTTTCTATGACTTACACAAATAACATGCGTAAGTCCCCTTTCGTGAAACATAAATGTCTGATTATTGCTATATTTTTATATTTCTCATGTATTCTACGGCACAAGTTTTTAAAGATCTCTTTAATTTCTCAATATAAAGCAATTTATTTCCACATTCTAACTTATACACAACGGGGCAGATCCAGAACTACGTCCGTCTTCCATAGACGGACGTAATTCAATGAACAGTAGCTACTGCGCATGCGTAGTAGCTATTGTACGTTATCTGTGTACCGTTTCGATACATAGATTGCGTATATGTGGTCGAAACGATACGCAGATTACGTACAATAGCTACTACGCATGTGCAGTAGCTATTGTTCATTGAATTGCGTCCGTCTATGGAAGACGGACGTAGTTCTGGATCCGTCCCAACATGAGTAGTGTAATTCAGAATGGTCTGGATCTCATATTGTGTCTGTCCAGTCAAATCTGATTTCTTTTTTTAACCTCATGACAATTTCTAAAAACCTAGGAACTTCCACAAGTGTTCTAGATTTCAACAGAAAAGTGCAATAAAAAAAACAACAAAAAAAAAACATTGTGGAAATGGGAGGGGGTGGGGGGGAGGGGGCCCTGGATGGAGAGAGAGACAGCCGTGACATAATAAGATATTAAATATATAGAAGTGACAGTGAAGGAATATTTATGTGAACCGTTATTATGCATTGATTTGGTATGTATAATGTTTGACTCATGCGATAACATGCCAAATGAACATTGTACTACTTGTATACTTGTTTTCTGAACTTGAATAATAAATATAATATTAAAAAAAAGTGCAATCAAAGATTTTTTCCCTAAAATGGCTTCCTAAAATCTAACCTAGGTGTACACAGATGTATGAGATGAGTTGGATCCATATTTTTTTTATCACATGCCAATATTTTTCTAAAAAATGTTGGATCAAGTTATTATCAATCAGAAGTTATTAACTTCTTTAAAAAAAAAAAATCTTTATAAATGTCATCTTGTCTCTCAAAATCACCTTATATTAGAACAATTACAATACAATCTAACAAATTAGAAGAATGGAATATTGTTTTTCTATGTTGCAACTCATAAACTCTAAATAAATTTTAAAGTGTACTTCCTTAAAATAGTTGTATGTCTCAACTTTCCCTTTACGTCCACACATAGGGCCTCATTTACAAAAAACGATTTTAGACAGTGATTTAAAATCATTTGAACTTGCGCCGATTTACCTGCGATTTTTTGGTTTACATCACGGCATTCACAAAGACGCGATTTTACTGCGATTTAAATCAAATCACACGAGTTGCTGTAATTTTGAAAGGGCTAAATCGCGGTAATTTTCTATATAAAACCACTGCGATTAGACCTTTAAAAAATCGCAGCAACTCGCGTGACTTCAAAAAAAAAAAAACAAGTGCTGCATGGTTGACAGCCTTAGCCATGCTGTGCTGATAGAACTACAAGGCTAAGCATTGCTTAGCCTTGTAGTAATATCAGCGTCAGCATGGTAAGGCTTCTAACCATGCTGCGCTGTGTGTAGTGCGTGTAAAAAAAAAGACAGTGTGCATCAAACATAAATAAACACATTACAGTAAGTATGCATGTAAAAAATACATTTACCCTAACTAATTATGTTCTCTAATGTGTGCACTTACCTCCGGTGGTCAGCGTTCCATATCCTAAATGTCTAAATGCAGTGTGTGTTGTTGTAAAAGATTAAAAGTTTTGTGCACTCACCGTTTGCTGTCATCTGTCTTAGGAAGCTTTGCTGGATGTGCAGAAACTTCTTCACTTGATTGGAGTCTCTTCCCCGCTGTTCTGGTCCTGTTTTCAAGGTGTTCTGTACTTGACATGGCGCAGAGCATCTTTCTTCTTCCTCGGCGCGGCTCCTAATGACTTTTGGGCGCTAGGGGGCAGTGTTTTACATAATAGATACAGTAGATACAGAAGCCTATATACAGAAGCCGATACAATAGATAATAGATAATAGTTACACTGGTGCTCTAGTTTTTCTGACGTCATCTATTATACAGCAAACGGTGAATGCACAAAACTTTTAATCTTTTACAACAATACACACTGCATTTAAACACTTACGATAGGGGACGCTGACCACCGGAGGTAAGTGCACACATTAGGGAACATAATTAGTTAGGGTAAATTTATTTTTTACATGCAAACTTACTGTAATGTGTTTATTTATGTTTGGTGCACACTGTCTTTTTTTTTTTTTACACACACTACACACAGCACGGCATGGTTAGAAGCCTTACCATTTTGACGCTGATATTACTACAAGGCTAAGCAATGCTTAGCCTTGTAGCTCTATCAGTATAGCATGGCTAAGGCTTTCATCCAAGCAGCACCTTGTTTTTTCACACACAGAAACACATCAAGTATACTGACATGTGTTTTTGATGGTCAGGGACATGAAATCACATTAAAATCGCACCTCTCAGGCTGCAATTTTTTTTTGTGATTTCATGTTGCACTAAAGGCGATTTCTTCAAATCCCCTTTAGTGAATACAACAATTTTTTTTTTTACTATGTTTAGCGATGATTTCTGTTCAGCGATGTTTGCCAAGGAAATTTTTTTAAACACATAAATCACGAGATTTGACCCTTTGTGAATACCGCAATGTGAATTTAGAGGGTCAAATCATGCTATTTATGGCTATTTCAAACAAATAGTTTTTTGTAAATGAGGCCCATAGAACTATTGATCACCAAGTCAATAAAATTAAAAAAATTATGTTGATTCTTAAAAAGTAGTTATAAGTACACCTAAACATAATGTGGGAAAAAAGAAGGATAAAAAACACCAACAACTCACCAGTCAATAGAGTTATCAGCATTTCCATTAAATCCATATTCAAGATTATTCATACCTATAATTTATCTATAAATTATATTAATATTTTCAGTAAGTAGGGTCATCAGTACATCTTGCATTTTAATAAATGGTGCACTAAATATGTCTCTCTCTGGAGGTTTAGACTACTGCAATTAATTATAATTATTAATACATAGTATAGGTTTGCTTGACATCAATAGGCTTTGCACTATTTATGTGGACTAGGTCTAAATTATCTTTCCCAGCAAATTAAAATATGAAAAACTTGCAGTTATTTACAATAGCCCTCCCTCATCTTCTCTTCCTTTGAGGTCCACTCTATCTGCCTTTTCCACCCCCTAGACCTCCGTGTTGCTGTAATTTACCAGCCCCCAGGCCCTTGTTCACAGTTCTTTGTTGCCTGGCTCACCCACTATCTCTCCTCTGACCTCCCTTCTATTCTCTTAGGTGACTTCAACATCCCCATTGATAACCCCTCTCACTCCAGCACCTCTAAACTGCTATCTATTTCCTCATCCTTTGGCCTGACTCAATGGACCACCTCTCCTACCCATATACAGGGCCATTCCCTTGACCTAGTCTTCACACACCGCTGCACTCTGACTGACTTCTCCATCTCTCCTTTTCCTCTCTCTGACCACCACCTCCTCTCCTTCTCCCTCTCCTCTCCTGCCTTCCCTCCCCCCATACTCAAACCCATTCTCACCAGACAGAACATCAGCACCCTTGACATCCCCACCTTTTCCTCCTCCCTCAACCACCTCCTCTCCCCTGTTACCTCTCTCTCCTGCCCCAAACAAACCGCCTCCATCTACAACACTACCCTCTCCTCTGCCCTTGACTATGACTGTCCACCTTCCTCCGTCTCCCTTCGCCACTCTAACCCCCAGCCATGGCACTCTCAGATCACGCACTTCCTAAAACAATGTTCCCGCACCGCCGAGCACAAATCTCGCTCCCTTGCTGGCTTCCTCCACTTTCAATTCATCCTTTTCTCTTACTGCTCTGCCCTTGCCCAAGCCAAACAAATTTTCTTCAAATCTCTCATAATCTCCCAAGCATCCAACCCCCGTCGCCTCGTCACCACTTTTAACACTCTCCTCTCCCCTCCCACGCTTTCCATCCCACCCTCTATTTCTGCTTCCAACTTTGCATCCTACTTCTCATCCAAATTCATTATCTCTATCAGAAATGCCATCTCCTACACTCTGCTTCCCCCATCTCTCCCCATTTCTCCACCACCCCTTCTATCCAATCATCATGAGTTTTCTTCCTTCCATCCTATGACAAGTGATGAAATTCACTCCCTATTAATATCCTCACCACCCTCAACCTGACCTGTGAACCCTACTCCCTCACACCTTCTCAAACACCTCTCTCCCACTGTCTGCTCCCATGTATCCTACCTTTTCAACCTTTCCCTCTCATCTGGTATCTTTCCTTCCTCTTTTAAGCATGCTTTTGTTTCTCCCATTCTCAGAAAACCTAATCTGGACCCTACATCCCCCTATATCCAAATTCCCTCACACTTTCTCAAACACCTCTCTCCACCTTTTCAACCATTTCCTTGTCTGGTATCTTCCATACCCTTGTCTCTACCATTCTCAGAAAACCTAATCTGGTCCTACATCACCCTCCAGCTACTGATCTATATCCCTTCTCCCCTTTGCCTCTAAACTCCTGGAGTGCTTAGTCTACTAACATCTCATCAGCTACCTCAATGACAAATCTCCCGGAAAGCCCTCCAATCTTCTCTCTGGCCCCCCTATTACACTGAGACTGCCCTTACCAAAGTGACCAATGATCTGTCAGATTCAAAGGCCACTACTCAATCCTCATGCTTCTTTATCTGTCGGCTGCTTTTGACATCGTTAACCATCTTCTTCTGCTTTAAACCTTCTGCTCTTTTGGTCTCACGGACACTGCTCTCTCTTGGTTTTCCTCCTATCTCTCTGACCACACCTTCTCTGTTTCCACCCCAAGCTCATCTTCCCAGCTCTCTCCGCTCCCTGTTGGTGTCCCCCAGGGCTCTGTCTTTGGCCCACTCCTCTTCTCCCTCTACACCTCCTCATTGGGTAACCTCATCAGCACCCTTGGTTTCAACTACCACCTCTATACTGATGACACTCAAATATACCTCTCCTCCCCTGACCTCAACCCCTCTTTTCTGTCTAAGATTTCCGAGTGCCTTGCATCCCTATCCACATGGATGGCCAAACGCTTCCTCAAGCTGAATATGGACAAAACGGAAATTATTGTTTTTCCTCCCCCTAGGATTTCCTCACCGCCCTCCATCATGATAACCATTGGTGAACCTCTGTCTCCTCATCCCCCCAAGTTCGCTGCCTAGGTCTCATCCTTGACTCCTCACTTTCCTTTATACCACACATCCGTGCCCTCTCTCATTCTTGTCGTTTCCACCTACGCAACATTGCATGCATCCATCCCTTCCTCACCAATGAAGCTACTAAAACCCTTACCTTACCACTCTTTAGTCATATCACGCCTCGACTACTGTAACCTCCTCCTCATAGGTCTCCCGCTCACCCGTCTTGCACCCCTTCAATCTATACTCAATGCTGCTTCCAGGCTCATCTTCCTCTCACGCCGCTCTACCTCAGCCTCTCCTTTATGTCCAACCCTCCACTGGCTTCCTGTTTGCTTCAGACCTCTCTTTAAACTCCTTACCCTCACCTTTAAGGCCATATCCTCATCCACTGCTTCCTCCCTCTTCCCTCTCCAGCATGCACACCCCTTCCCGCACTCTCCGTTCTGCTAACCAGCGCTGTCTGACCTCTTTACCGATTACCACATCTCACGCCCGTATCCAAGACTTCTCCCGTGCTGCACCTCTGCACTGGAATGACCTTCCTTTTTCATTCAGACTCTCCCCCACATTGCAGGTCTTCAAGCGTTCACTCAAAACGCACCTACCCATCCTCCACTTAACATCCACACTGTATCCTTCATCTATCCCTTCTCTTCCTTCCCACTCTCCTCCGCTCACACCAGCAGTCCACTTCCTTTCCTCTCCTTATGTCTTCTGTAAGTTCTTCCCTCCCACATAGTGTGTTAGCTCGCATGAGCAGGGCCCTCCATCCTAGTGTTGTTCCTTCCTCCACCACTCCCTCCTCACTTTGTACCCTCTTGTCCCTCTCTGCTACCCTTTTACCCAATCATCACCTGGTGGCTTCTTCTCAACCAGTCTCTGCCCTCTATCCTCTGCTACCCGATCTTCCAAGCTTGACACCTCGCATTTTGACTTGCGTTCTGTGCTTGCTTCACTTTATTGTTTTTCTGTGATATTTTTATAGTCATATTGTATTTAATGTATACTATGCTGTCCATCCCTACCCTGTATGTCTGTATTGTATGGATGAATACATTTGCTTTTAAGCTCAGCAAACAGTTAATAATTGTAAAAATATTAACAGAATGGGGAAAGATACCGTATTTTTCGCTCCATAAGACACACTTTTCCCCCAAAAAAAGTGTGGGGGGAAGTGTGTGCGTCTTATGGAGCGAATACTGCAAAAAAGAGTGTACGTTGGGGATCCGAGGCGGCATCCGAGCACAGCGGATGACGTCACGAGGCCGAACTGCAAAATCCCATGTCGGATCTCGTGGGATTTTGTATTCGGCGCCGGACGCAGCACGGAGGAAGGAGCGAGGGAACGCCGCAAAGGTAAGAAAGTAAGAGTTGGGGGAGCTGGGCACTTGAATTAAATACTGGGGGGAGCTGGACAGATGATGGGACTACTAGGAGCTGGACTGACAGATGATGGGACTACTTTTGCTGCCCTGATAACCTTTTTAGCCTCCTTCTGCTTTGCAAAATACTCCTCCCTGTGATCATTATTTTAAGTTTGCTTATAATTTCTAAAGGCCATCTTTTTTGCTTTCAATATAGTTTCTACCTCTTTTGTAAACCACATTGGCTTTCTTTTACTGGGGTTTGGGGACAATTCATTAAAAAATATATTTTTTTCCTGTTTTCCTCCTCTAAAAACTAGGTGCGTCTTATGGTCAGGTGCGTCTTATGGAGCGAAAAATACGGTATTTATCTCTCTTGCTAAACTTACTAAACTAAAACAAATATAATAAAAACTATATAAAAAACATTTGCTTGTTTGTTTAACTTTGGTTGCTGAAAAAAATATGTATGCGGTGTATAACAACAGCATGGTAATGTTCAAGCAAAATGTAACAGGACAGTTTGCAACTGAATGAAACTGACAACCTCAGTCCCTGCAGAATTATTTTACATTGAGTCATTGAATCAGGTCACAGCAAAGAATTTTCCTTAGCATATAAAAACTGTCCAAAGTTAAGCTAATTAACAAGTGAATTGGAAAAGGTCATAAAGTTATAAACTCTTCTATACAAGTAAACTGCAGATACTCTGTTTTTATTAAAATGCAACCATGGTTAGGGCCAAAACTAAAGCTGGTACAAACCTGGGCTTTTTCTGATCCAACGACAGTTTCACTACATATCTTACCTACCAAACATGTAAAATACTTTTCATATACACACATAAATAAAATTATAGCAAAAATAGAAACATTCAGTTTGGTTCCAGATTAAAGCCTCTTATCCTTTTAAGTTTGATCAATTTTTTTTATCTTTCATATATAGTAGTTATAAGTTTTATTGGAGTTAAAGTTAGATATCCAATGTACAATGAATATCACATTATAAAATACAATAGAAATATTCCATACAACATCCATATGTGGCGACAATAAATTTAAGTTAATACTGAGTCAAGAACTATTATTATTATTATTATTATTATTATTATTATCATCATCATCATTTATAAGGTGCCACAAGGTGTCTGCAGAGCCATACAGAAGACAATAACAGGGCAGGGATGGACAGCGTAGTACATAATAAAATACAATACAAATATAAAAATATCCCAAAATCAATAAAGTGAAGCAAGCACAGACACCAAGGCAAAATGCGAGGTGTCAAAGGTGCCAAGCTTGACAAATAAGAAAGGAGGGAATAGAGCGCAGTGAGATGTTGAGAGGGAGCCACCAGGTGGGGATGGGTTAAAAGGGTAGCAGAGGGGACAATAGTGTACAAAGTGAGGGGGGGGAGTGGTGGAGGAGGGAACAACACTAGGATCAAGGGCCCTGCTTGTGACTGTTGGTGTGCGCAGAGGAGAGGGGGAAGAAAGATGAAGAAGGAATAGATGTAGGATGCAGTAAGGATATTAAATGGAGGAGGGGTAGGCTAGCCTAAACAGGTGCGTTTTGAGTGAGCACTTGAAGACCTGCAATGTGGGGGAAAGTCTGACTGAAGAAGGGAGGTCATTCCAGTGCAGAGTTGCAGCACGAGAGAAGTCCTGGAAACGGGTGTGAGATGTTGTGATCAGTAGGGAGGTCAGAGAGCAGTGGTTAGCAGACCTGAGAGACATTTAAGGCTTGACTAACTATTACCAAAGTTATTATTGTAGTAAAGATTGCTGATTTTAAGTGGAAAAAAACCTTCTAGAATGTCTGGTTTTGTGCATTGCAGTGGTTGTAATGCTTTTGTTTTATGTGAAACTATTTGGAAACTCTGGTGCTGTCCGATTTTTCAGAAAATGTATTTTAGCTAGAATGCATGGTGTCTGCAATGCCGGATTAACAATGGGGCTGATGGGACTACAGCCCCAGGCCTGCATTGTAAATCCGGCCCATTAGAAATAACTAAAGTAAATGGTAGGCAAAGGGGAGCGTCTCCCTGCCACTCTTACCGGCGTTAGTGGGTTCCACTGGCATGTTATATACATATACACACACTGTGCACCAGTTAAGACAGGCTACCTCTCTCTCTCACACCACAAAAATCACTTTACATGCGAGACAATGCAGATATATGATTGTAAATTAAATCACTCTGACACAGCAGCAGCTTCCATGTGCTGCACAGACAGAAAAACGGAGGAAACACTGACTCCTCCCCTGATCAGGTGACTGGTAACATGGGCTAGACATCAGCAGAGGTCCTTTAGCCCACTTGGATCTACCTACAGCACAGGCTGGTCCCCTGTATAGGGGACCGGCACCAGCTCTCACAATTGTCACAGTTAAATCTGGTTAAATGTCAACTCTGAGAAGTGGGGGGATGAGTGGCGGCGTCTATCCAGCATGGCACCGCATTCCCCTGCGGAGTGCATCATGCTGGCCCTGGATGCTGCAATGTATGGCTGTCAGAAGGGGACAAAACAGGAGGGTACAAATTCATAGTTTGCAGAGGGGATGCTGAACAACCTAGAACTGGTCCTTTCTGCCTCCCTTTGTTATCCCATGCTCTGAGGTCACTTTGTATCTTCTGTTGACCGTTATGAAGACATGTCTTGTGGGAAGTAGCGTTACTGCCTATGGGTAAAATGTCATAAAAATCATATTTAATAATAATCATAGAATGTAATGGAAGCAGGGCACAGCACTGGCCACACCTACAGTATATGTCGTGGTCACTCCCATTTCAATAGGCACTTGATCATTTTCAGCCTCAGGCCTGGATCCTTAATCTGGCCCTGGATGTCTGTATCCTTGATACCACCATTGCCTCAGAGAGCTCCCATGAGCCGTACTGGGTGGACTATTTTGAAGAATGCTGGTAAGAAGGTTCCACTTGCACAATGGTACATTGCACAAGTTGTGCCCTTGCAAAACTCATATGCAGCACTTGGAGGGCTGGAGTGCATTACAAGTAGAACATGTAGAACATGAGGTGTTGAGGTGCCTGAAGGCAGGAAAAGGGAACCCTGAGAAGGACTGCACTTCTTGTGGGAGATTCTATTGTTAGGGGTATCCAGCTGGAATAAAGTTCTGAAATTAGGAATTGGGTGAAGTGCTTGATTGGAGCTACAACTCTACGGGATAAAAAGCGCATTTTATATATTCTAAAGACAGTGAGCAAGGAAAGGGAGATTGATGTCATTATCCACCTTGGGACAAATGGCTTGGCCGTTGCTGGAGTTGTGACTGTTAAAGATGAATTTAGAAAGTGGGGATCTGCTCTTAAGCAGGTGGCAAATACTGTTTCTGAAGTGCTTCCAGTACACAGATTTGAAGAAGGTAAAATTATATGCATTGGTGATTTCAAACTGTGACTTAGGAAGTGGTGTCACGAGGAAGGATTCGAATTCATAAAACATAGCCATGCCATCTGGCAAAACAGAAATCTGGGATGGGATGGCTTGCACATATGTTCTGTGGGAACAGATATTCTAAGTGAGCAGTTTGAATGCTTATTAGAAACCATTTAAACTAGGAGAGGGGGGCAGTGATACAAATAATAAAAATAGCTGCTCCTCCAACCAAGAAGTGTTGTGTGGCCAGTCAATAATGACAGATGGCATAGCCAAAACAACTAACGAATAAGAGAACAGAAAAAGCAATATAAAAATATCTAGCAATAATAATAAACTAAAGAATATGAGATTCATAATGCAACCTCTCAGAGCAATGTGTGCAAATGCTAAGAGCTTAGGAAATAAAATCCCTGAACCAATTAATGGGATAATCATGGGAAT
This sequence comes from Limnodynastes dumerilii, assembly GCA_011038615.1. Taxonomy (NCBI): domain Eukaryota; kingdom Metazoa; phylum Chordata; class Amphibia; order Anura; family Limnodynastidae; genus Limnodynastes; species Limnodynastes dumerilii. Next base: position 28,385 of record WWET01004576.1, on the reverse strand, counting down.
CACTGAATCATGGTGCAATAAAAATCATGACCTAGCTACATTGGGTTATAAATTATTTATGAAGGATAGAGTAGGAAAAATTGGAGGAGGCTTATTAATGTATGTTAAGGAAGGGTTAAATTTAACTTTAACAGGGAGTATTGGAGAAAAAAATTGAGGCACTTTGGGTAATCATGGAAACCCAAGGGATTATTCTTCGTACTGGATTGATATTCAGGCCACCAGGGCAAGATGAGAAAATAGACAATGGGCCAGATCCAGAACAACGCTTGTGAGCGAATTTACGCGTGGCGGAGATGCAAAATCGCCTTTTAGTAAGTACTGCGCATGCACACCATAGAAAATACGCTCCGTGACGTAGTGTAAATGTGAACGTATGGGCCATTCACATATGTTTCACATAAATACTTATGTGTGGGCGTGCCAATTTTACGTGAGTCCAAAATACATCTGAAATATGATATGTAGGCGGGGTTTGTATTTAAAGTGTACAGTATAGGCGTGCTTAGCTGCGTAAATACGTGTTGCCCATACGTACGTGAGCGGATCACATCGGTTACGTTGCCAAAAGTTAAGGTAGGGTTTGGAAAGCGTATCTTGGTAAAAATACGTACATTCAAGGGGTGTGACAAGGGGAGTGCATAGAAGGTATGCACACGTAAATACGCTACGCGAGGAAACGTATTGCAAACGTAGTTCTGGATCTACCCCAATGTCCTAGCTAAAATGGCACTAAAAGGGGAGGTAATAATCATGGCAGATTTACATCTACCTTATGTAAACTGGGGTGAGTCTTCAGCAAGCTCCACTAGAAGTGGGGCTATTTTAAATTCATTACAGGGTGTGACCCTTAAGTAACTGGTGAGAAAGCCCACTTTGCAAAGAGGTCATCTTAGATTTAGTAATTGCAAATGGTGACAGAATCTCAGAAGTAAGTGTGGGTTAAAACCTTGGATCCAGTGATCTTCAAGCAGTATGGTTTAGTATAATGACTG
>WWET01004575.1:104712-122292 GCA_011038615.1 Limnodynastes dumerilii | reverse complement strand
GACGTCTCCCACTGACACCAATGGTTTCTGTGTCCGGGGCTGACAACGGACCACTGCCTACCTACCCCATCCCACCCCCCCTCCTCACTCCAAAGAATCTCTGGACTCTTTCAACATACATAAAGAAAATAAATAAAGGGAAGGAATTTTTTTTTGTTAAATGACCACCAGTGCTGCACATACCTGGGCCCCTCGTCAGGTCCGGACCAGGTTAATTAGTACCCCTCCCCCCCCCTCTCGAAGGCACTGCGTATAATTGCGTACCTTTAACTAACGGATCTGTGAATACAGCCCTAACTGTGTAGTGTCAGATATACTAAATAAAAAACACACACATTTTTATGTTTTTTAATACATTTATTTTTTTTTATTTTACCAAGTTTAACTTTACCAATATTAAACATTTTTTAAATTGTTATGTTACATATATAGACATTTGTTTTAAAATGTTAACAAAGTAAACCTTACAAAAACTGTAGACAGTCAAACATAATAAACTAATAATGAGTATTAATAAACTAGACAAAAATTACATATCACATAAATACACAAACATGTATCAAAACATTTTACCTTGTGTCAGAGAAATCTCATTCATATTGAATTGTTCATTAACCTCTGAGTAGCTTCTAAAGTGTTGGTTTAATTAACAACAGGTGCAGCATGTAATCTAATTATGAAAGCTTGCAGCCTCAAATTACCAAAGTCATGTGTTCTTAAGTACAGAATATGAAAACCTACCAACATCCGCAACTGAAAAGCTAGACCATTTACAGGGTGAGGAAGGACTGAAAACATACAGGGCGAAGAAGGACCGAAAACATACAGGGTGAGGAAGAAATGAAAACATACAGGGCGAGGAAGGACTGGAAACATACAGGGCAAGGAAGGAATGAAAACATACAGGGTGAGGAAGGACTAAAAACATACAGGGTGAGGAAGGACTAAAAACATACAGGGCAAGGAAGGAATGGAAACATACAGGGCGAGGAAGGACTGGAAACATACAGGGCGAGGAAGGACTGGAAACATACAGGGCGAGGAAGGAATGAAAACATACAGGGCGAGGAAGGACTAGAAACATACAGGGCGAGAAAGGACTGGAAACATACATACAGGGCGAGGAAGGACTGGAAACATACATACAGGGCGAGGAAGGACTGGAAACATACAGGGCGAGTAAGGACTGGAAACATACAGGGCGAGGAAGGACTGGAAACATACAGGGCGAGGAAGGAATGAAAACATACAGGGCTAGGAAGGACTGGAAACATACAGGACGAGGAAGGACTGGAAACATACAGGGTGAGGAAGGACTGGAAACATACAGGGCGAGGAAGGAATGAAAACATACAGGGCGAGGAAGGACTGAACACATACAGGGAGAGGAAGGACTGAACACATACAGGGTGAGGAAGGAGGACTGTAGTTTTACAGGGGGGAAGCAGGACCAGAGGCATACAGTCACATTCACAAATGCTAAAACAAAGGATTAAAAAAATAATAATTCCAAGCAGCAAAAATAAAAGTTTAATTTCCAAGGTTTGTGTGTGTGTGTGTGTATGTGTGTGTGTATGTGTGCGTGTATGTGTGTGTATGTATGTGTGCATGTGTTTTATGGGTGTCCAGGAATCTCACAACAAAAAGGTGGCAACCTTGGGCCAGTGGTTGTAGATAGGGATAAGCTTTTTTTAAACATACTGCAGCAAGCAGCTAATATATAGTTTTCACATTGGACCAGATCCAGACCCCTGCATGCTTTTCGTAAGTGCGGGAGTCTGTCTGTCCGACAGAGAGAGGGGAATGAATGCCCCCTGTCACTCCTCTCTCTCGTGCGTGCAATAAGCCTGCCTTAAGTAAAGTGTGCGCATCAGCGATCCGTACGACCTCTGATCCACATGAGTGTGAGATAGCCACAAAGTTCTGCACAATGCGCGTAACATCTGGAGGGCGCATGCGTGCATTAGTGGCCTGACATACTCAAGTCAGGATCCGGTCTATTGTAATTAAAGTAAATGCAAAAATATTGCTTGCATTCCTGAACAATATATCAAGACATTTGTGGTTTACTTCCACATGCTGCTACTATCAGTAAACTATAGTTATTTTATTTGTCCACTAGAGGTCAGCAAAAGCTTCCAAAAAATATTAGACTCCTTCAGATGCAGTATAAGAATATTAACTGCTCCACTATTTACAAACACTACACGGTATATTGCGGCTTATAATTCTGGAAGGTAATATTCCTTGCAATGGCTGTACCAGTGGACCAGGCATGATGCCAAAAACCTACCATTTTTGTACAATATGACTGTGGTATATGCAGATCAGACAATATACATCAAGGGGCAGATATAGAACTACGCAGTGACTACTGCCTGTCATAGTTTGCTGTTGTACGCAGTTGTAAATCCTCCGTAACATTGGCGTAAGTACTAATGAATGGGCGTGCCTATATTACGATAGCCGTAAGTACAATGCAGTTACGATATGTAGGCGGGGAGGCATTTAAATCATACAGTATGGGCGTGCTAAGGCTGTTACGATCATCGTGTAATTACACTTGTACGTGCTTACGATGGGAAAAGTTAAGGTAGGGTATGAAAGCTTAAGGAGGTGAAATTGCGGTCGAGCAAGGGGTTTACGCTCAGCGTAAATACAATCGGCGCTAGTACGTAGTTCTTGATCTACCCCCAAATGTGAAAGATGATCTATGTGTTTGGTAGTTTTCAGTTACATTCTTTAGTTACAATAGAAGGAAACTGTCAGGCAAACACTGTCATTACAAATAAGCTTTACATTGGGTTGAATTGAAAAGCAAAGCGGCATTGTCTAAATATGTCATATTTCCAATAAGTCAGCTGAGAAGCGGTAAATCACAAACTCACAGGATGGGATCAGTCGTTGCTGATTTGTATAATGCTTAAAATAAATCAGGAAATATTCATTAGAAAATGTAAAAGCCGCTGGTAGCAACCCAATATATACTGCCCACTGTGATACTGAATTGTAAAGGAGTAATAGTCTGGAGATGTTTTATCGTTACTCTAAACTCAACACCATCAAAGACCTTTTTGGCTGAATTTGTATTGAAGCTAAAGGGATTTTCCAGAAGTGTAAACAGCAAAAAGGATCATGCTTCATGTTAACTCCCATAGTTTCGATGCCCTAATGCCCTATAGTTTTTCTGTCCAACATATATTTTTATACATTTGACTATGTAGTCTATTTACCCAAGGTTGAAAAATCATTGGTTACCATGTTTCATCGCCATGAATTTCTTACATTGATACAGAACAGAGGTCATAAGCATACTCGCTGTATACCTCAGAAGAGGTACCTGCCCCTCTTGTCTACAAAGCACACCGCCTACCACATGACTGCCTACTCTTCCTACCACTTGACTGCCTACTCTTCCTACCGCATGACTGCCTACTCTTCCTCCCACATGGCTGCCTACTCTTCCTACCGCATGACTGCCTACTCTTCCTACCACATGACTGTCTACTCTTCCTACCACATGACTGCTTACTCTTCCTACCACATGACTGCCTACTCTTCCTACCACATGACTACCTACTCCTCCTACCACATGACTGCCTACCCTTCCTACCACATGACTGCCTACTCTTCCTACCACTTGACTGCCTACTCTTCCTACCGCATGACTGCCTACCCTTCCTACTGCACGACTGCCTACTCTTCCTACCGCATGACTGCCTACTCTTCCTACCACATGACTGTCTACTCTTCCTACCACATGACTGCCTACCCTTCCTACCACATGACTGCCTACTCTTCCTTCTACATGACTGCCTACTCTTACTACCACATGACTGTCTACTCTTCCTACCACATGACTGCCTACTCTTCATACCACATAACTACTTATTCTTCATACCGCATGACTACCTACTACTCTTACCACATGGTTGCCTACTATTCATACCACATGACTGCCTAGTCTTCCTACCACATGACTGCCTACTCTTCCTACCACATGACTGCCTACTAACTTCTTATTGTAGATTGGTTAGTTAGCTGCAGGATGTAGTTGGTTGATGATTGGAGAAAACTTCAGCATTGTTCCGTTGCCTAGAGATTGTTCTTAAATATAATACTAACCTTATTAGAGTATTATGTAGATGGGACAGATTAACTTGTAAATCTAATCTTACTTTCCATATTTTAAGTCTTTGTTATAGAATAACATGTGTAAATAAAGCATAAGGAAAGATGTTTCCTAATTATGGCAAATAAAGACTTTTCAAACAAAATGTGAATTTTTCCCTCATTTAGTTCACAAATGACACATCGATTTTGTTGTTTTTTTTTCATTACAGTCATGGGGAATAATTGAAATTTTTATATTGGATGATACCATTATGGAATTTTTAGAGACTTTTAATGTTACCCTGAAGCAAGTGACAAATGGTGCCAAATTTGGGAAAGAAACTACTATCATGGTCAACATTCCACCAAATGATTCACTTTTAGGATTGTTTGGTTTTGAGAATAAAACGGTAAGCATTTGATGCACATATGTGGCTAACCTTACACACACTGCACATGTCCATTCACACGTGGGTGTACCATCACAGTATAAGTGTCCCCTCTGGATAGTATCAATCCATGCTTCCACAATTTTCAATGCGCCTGCACTAGGAATCTTAAGATATCCCTGGATGTCTGGTTATAGTCCTTGCACACTATCCAGATTTCCAGGCTATCCAAATTTTACATTGGGGTGACATGGAAATTTTAAGGGTCCTGCTATGGTAACTCCCTTGCGTGCAAGTTGTGTGGACTTCCCTTTGCACAAATGAGAGTTTGAATACAATAGATATCTGGCACAGCTCCAAGTGTAGCAGAAGTGAAGGTCTGGATGTGGTCCAATGTCCAGATCATTCCAGCTCTCCAAATCCTTTGCTTGGGGTTAGGTTTGCTGGGAAATCTTAATTCTGTGGTTAACACTTTACTATTACCAAAATATGAGATGCTCTACCGCTGAGTCTATCCATGACTAGGTGGTGATTTCATTTAATTGTGTTACAATTTGTTTATATTAATAGATTTTTATCCTTCCTTTGCTGACAACCCATGAGCTTGTAGCTCACCCAAGCAGAGTTGTTTATATTTGTTACAACCTGAATAGGAATCAGTTTATTTGAGCTCTTTACTGTTGTGTTATGGAAGGTCTACCCAAAGCAATTGTTCATGTTTAAATGATACTTACTCACACACTCAGAATGCAAGAAGACTCCAGCCATAAGACAAGACCTTGCTGGACTCCTTAGAGAGCATGGCATTCTTCTATACACGCCTCTTACCCCTGAATGTACACCACTCATATGAAAGAATAAAGAGAATAATGCTAATATAGGCACTAATATATTGATATAATCCCACTCACAATAAACTATACAGTACAGCTGCTGCCAACAGGAAAAACTCACTTCTAAACAACTTCTAATTCAACAAAAAAAAATGAGCGTTATGAGTATGAGCACTATTATAGAAATATTTTATAAAAGAGCGCACATGAATAAAAGTGGGTCTTGCAGAGCACAATCAAGCACTCATAAAGCCATAATGAAGCATGATTTAATAAAATGAGCCAATCAGGAAATATAAAAAAGCAGCTTAGGGATATCCTGGCAATTGTTGCACAATGAAAATGGACAAGCTCCCAATATAATTGCAGCCTTTTTAGTAATAGGGGCTGCTTTAGAGTTAGAAATAAGAAATAAGCTGTAAATTGGTGTATTTATGAAAATATAGAACTAACATCTTTAACTATGGAAATTATTGTTCTATGTGTTAAGGTAAACAGCAAAATCTATATGCTTGTCAAAACATAAGTCACTTGCAGTGTCAGTAAATAATGATAATTGGAATGGAATGGAAAATCTCTTAGTATCTTTAAGATTTTTTGGGTTCACTGGTGTTTGATGCTAAAAAGCAGACACTCATAACCATTGGGTGAAACCATGACAATGAAAGCTCATATTCATTCTATTTTCCCTATTGTTACCAAGGTATTGGTTTCTGAACCTGAGAGAACAGGTGATCCAGCTGGAGAAGCGACTTTGACCGTGGTGCGGAGTCAAGGAGGTCGTGGTGCTGTCAAAATCATCTGGATTGTAGAGGAAGATGCACAATATGACCTCAGCCCACTCAATGGCACTCTTATCTTTAATGAGGTGCGTAAGTGGTCTTTTTTATTATGTAATGATTATAATAAAAACATGTATAATACAATGTGTGTCCTGGCACAAAAACTACTTAAACTGAATGGATATAGGAAAATAGGAAAAGACTTTTTCTATTAATCACTGTAAATTTTGTCTAAATATTATTACATAAGTTTATATATATATATATATATATATATATATATAGGAGCTCCACATAGGACCTAGAGTCTGGTATTGTCTCTGGCGGTGATATCCTGTGTTTGCCACATGTTGTCTCTAATATGCTGTTTTTACTTGTGACTCAGTACGTTGCCTGATTTTAGCAATTTATGGAGTAAAAAGTTGATGTGCTATGAAGCGCCCCTGTACTATAAATAAATATATATATAATATATATACATAATATATATATACATACATATAAATCAAAAGAAACTCACTCCATTCAGTGCTGTAAGTTGCTGCTTGCGGTGCTCTTCAGTAAAAGGGTTAAATATAGTTGCAAATGAACACAACATCATATAAACACCCACCACACAGTAAACACAATAAATAGAGAATGTAAAATAACATTCACCAATGCTGGACGCCAACCTTGTGCCATCTAACCGGAACCCCACCACCGGGAAGAACCTGTCTTGTTGCTAATGGTAACAGAGGTGGGTCCCCAGGGTGTTCGTCAGTCATCGGCTCCCAAGTTTGCTGCTTTTGTGTCCTCCTAGTTACCTTTACCCTCTACATCCATGTCATTTCCAGGTCCCATCCCTTTTATCTTTACAACACCTCCATGATCAACCCCCTTTCTTACCCTGGAAGCTATCAAAACACTAATTCATGTCCTAGTACTGTCTCTGTTATGGAGTCACTTCCAGAGCATGGAATATAACTGAGGCTTGGTCTTCGCTATAGACCCTGATGGTGGGGATAGGTTTGTGCAGCAGGCCCAGGCAAGTTACGATCCCTGGAAGCCAGCCCCAGGTATAGCTGAGCACTAACATACACAAGTGACTAAACCAAAAAGTGTTTTTTAGTGGTGCACAGAACAAAAATACATTGAATACAAAAATCCTTATCTGATCATGCTTGTTTCACGTCCACCTTCAAGACTACTCCCATGCTGCCCCTTTCCTTAGGAATACTCTATTAGACTCTTCTCCAACCTGCAAAGCTTTAAAACTGCCTTTAAAACATACCTCTTTATTAATGGCAACCAAATTGCCTTCTTTATCCTGTTTCACTTTAACTCTCTTCTTTTTTGTAAGTTTTTCTTGCACCTCTGTTATGCACTGTGTTCATTGTTTTGTACTTTTGCTATGCATTCTGTTATACTGTATGGCACATCAGAATCTGCATGGCATCTTATTAATAATAATAATAATAATAATATCTACTCTGAGGGTAATAAGGTAGCAATAATTTTGCAGGTCAAAGGGCAAATTGCAAATCCATACACCCCATAAAATTAAAAGAAGCTACTAAATTCTGTAACAATATACATTACGGGGTTGATTCAGAGATGCGATTGCGAAAAGATCACAAATATACGCATCTAAGGTTAAGATCTTAGCAGGTTACAGCCCACTGCATAAAGAGTCACTCCCCTTGCAAACAGCGGTGGATCTTAAACTTAGACCACCATTGACTAGCCCTAACTCTGTGCTGGCAGTTGAGATCTTAAGTGACGTAGTAGCGTATATTTAAGATCCCAAGTGTCAGCCCGCGCCCACTTTCCCTCATTTCCCTGCACCTAAGATCTTAAGTGCTTGCGATCAATTCACACTTGCGATCTTAGCGAATTTACGCTCCTAACCGCTACGTACATGGCGTTGCACTATTACTACGCATGCGCAGTTTTGCGAATTTTCTAAGATCCTAAATATACACTCCTAAGTGCCGTGGAAATCGTATCTTTGGATCAGGCCCTACATTCTTAATTTCTTTAACTTGTTTATTATTTCAGAGTGACAGCAGAAAATCCTTTTCAGTGAAAGCAATTCAAGATGATCTCATTGAGGGAGAAGAAAGGTTCATTGTTCAGCTGGTGTCATCAGACTCCTCCGTGATCTCGCCTGTAGATGGTAAATCGGTATCTGATATTATTGCTGAAAGTGTTTTAACGCTGAAATAAGTTTGGAATGGTTCCCTTTCTTTAGCATTGTCTGCATTTGAATACTGATTAACTGTCAGTATTCTGAACATTAGTGTAACGTATAGAAGCTATGGACTGTACAATATTAGATTCTGTTGTCAGATTGGCATGACTTCTTCTTACTTCTCCAATACACACATATAAAGTGGATTCTGAAAGATTCTGGGTTGTTAATAGTGTTATTCTTTGGTCAGTAAACAATGAGTTTAATTTAATACATCTCAGAGATTTACATTTTGAAACATCTAGGGCTGTATTCACAGATCCGTTATTTAAAAGTGCGCAATTATACGCACGCACGTAGCAAGCCAACACCCACGACACTCCCCTCTCCCGGCCGTGCAATTGTAGACTTACACCTCCATAGACCACTCTGATCTTTAAGTGTGTACTTACGTGCGTATATGTCTGCCATGCGTGCGATTCATTATAGCCGCGCCGTCAAGCGTTCATGTAAATGCCTCCCCCCGCCCACTTTCATGTAAATTTTCAAGTACGTATTTCTACACCGCCCATCCGTACGTATATCCCCAAGTGCGATTCACATGTCTGTGCCTAAAGCAGTTGCGTATGTGCGTATGTTCAACGTAACTTACGTAAATAAAGTTACTACGCATGTGAAGTTAAAACATACCTAAAAATACGCCGCAACTCCACATGAAAACGGATCTGTGAATATGGTCCCTAGTAACTATTTTCCACTGATACTGTTCTGACGCCGTAGCCCTTGAGCTGGTTATAGTAAGTTAAGGCAGTCACAATTTATTGCTGGTAAAAGTTTGGCATAAAGTCTGTACAGCATAACACTGCCATAGGTGAACACAGAACACAGGTTACTCCAATATGACCTCTTCCATTAGGTACAAGATGCTCTACTCCTGAACCTTCCAATAAATTTACTATTGCATTTGTCTAGTTTTGCTTAGTATTTTAGATAGTAGATATTTTTTAGAAAAGAAAAACAAACATTTTTTTCTGCAAGCCAAGTGATTGCAATTACAGTTAAAATGGTAAACTTAAGATCATTTTGTACCTGATGCAATTATCACAATTTCTATGTGTAGAATACAAACATCCCCTAGCACTTGCTAATAGCTACCAGGTCTGGAGGGTTTATAAAGGCCTCACCTCCTAAGTTTCCTTCAGTATCTCTGGCTATTAACAAATTCTTTCCATTGTCGTTTGTAAATCGAGATTTCTGATGTTGATATGTTTGGATCCCTAAGCAAAATATTCAGAAAGATCAACGATCACTGGGCCGCGTAATTCAGACTTCATGATGTCTGTGTGTTGATATTGTAACCTCACCCACTTGCACAGATGGACTTACTACAGCTATAAATAGCCCTAGCAAGTGCACGGAAATTCCTAGAAGTCTGGGGTGGGGAAAATTAAGAGGAAACTCTTAATTTTCTAACATAACCCTGACCATTTGTTGAATGTTCCTCTAAAGTCTGGATGGGTAGGGATGTGTTCTGATTGGTTATCCCAAATTTGAACGCATGTGCCGTGCCGTGTGAAAGTGCTCAATCCAACCAAAAGTCCCAATTTGTTAAAACATTCAAAAATATATAATCATATCGAAATAAATATGCCATTTATACTGTTTGCCCCTGATCCAGACCTACGAATGAGCGCCGAGCGTATTAGCGCTCAGCGTAAAAACGTAGCACTCCCTTTACTTTCATTTCATTACGCCGGCTAAACCCTACGCTAACTTTTCCCTGCGTTACGACGCCTGCCCGTTCTTACTAACGCAACATAACAATGTAACCCAGCCCATACTGTACGATTTAAATACATCCCCCACCCCCGCCTACATTCAGTAACTCCAACGTATTTCCGGAATTATTTTTTTTTGGCACGCCCCTTTGTGCGCTTATACGCAAATGGTACGGAAGCCCGATTCACGCTAAAGAAGTTACGAAATTACGATGAAAAACATCTGTCACATGCATGCGCAGAACGTTCTAACTGCCGATTTTACGCTTACGGCCGGCGTAACCACGCGAGCGGCCATAGGTCTGGATCAGGCCCTTTATGTAGAAAATGGGTCTGGTCTACCATGTTGTTCTTTAGGGTTAAGCACTCTACCATGTTGTTCTTTAGGGTTAAGCACTCTACCATGTTGTTCTTTAGGGTTAAGCACTCTACCATGTTGTTCTTTAGGGTTGGGAATTCAAAACATGTTTTAATTATTTAGTAAGGCTTTCAGTGTGAGCCAGTGTATTATGGGCCAGATCCAGACCAACGTTTCCATTACGCTTTGAGGTGTAGCGTATTTATGCTAATGTATTTAGTATGCACTCCCCTAAGCACTCCCCTCGGGCGTTCATACTTTTGCCGCTTTACGCTTGCCAAACCCTACCTTAACCTTTCAAAGTGTAACTGCTGACATACGTAAAGGCTTCACGTACATAAGTGCCTCCGTTGCGTAATTTCGGGTGTGGTATGGATGTCACGCCCCTTAGTTCTTAGTTACGCTGTTGATACGAGGCTATAATAGGGCTCTAAACCCCACCCCCCATTATAGGACTCTTTATACAGCCATATTGAGGGGCTACAGAGCGCAAAGCATTATATCCCTTCTAACTTGTGTCCAGACCATCCTCCATAATAGGCCTATATATCCCCTTATGTGGTTGGGGGGGGGGGGAACTTATCGACCTAGGCTTGTGTTGATCTTGATTTCTAACTTTTTGTTATTGTGTTTTAGGTAAAGCCACAGTTATCATCTCTGGAGATCCTGGGGCTTCAGGTGTGATTGGAATAGCTCCGTCCTCACGTCATGTTCTAATTGGTGAACCGTCTGGAAGTTATAATGGAACAGCTCTTATTAGGTATTCTTACATCTTATTGTTACATGAAACAGCTAAGAGACCCGGGCAACAAAGAGAAAAAGACTTTTCACAGGATGTCCCCACTGTCGTACACATTTGTAGAAATAGTGCCCTTCAATTTTTGATGCTTTTGATGCTGAGGCATAATTGAATTAGCTCTTTATTTTTTGTTATGTCGGCTAAGACATCCATAACCCAGAAATGATATATTTAGAAACACTATAAAGAAAATTCTTTAATTGGGCATAAAAGTATTTTTCCAGTAATGCATTACAGGCCAGATACATTAATCACACTGCATTTTATCATGGAAGGGAGCAAAATTACTCCATACATTATATGTTCTGATCTGTTTCCAGTACTTACATGAGATCCTTCTGCAAGATGTTTTTTGAATTATTTAATAGAGAGACTATTATGCAAGTGTTTCATTAGGTTATTAAGCAATTAGGTGTAAATTATTAGTAAATGGGATCTAATATAGAACATGTGCTTTAATGTTCTATAATAAATGGTAGATGTCAAAACACAATACAATTTATTTACATAACATGGAAAATACACGTGTGCCCAAGTAGGTTTCCATGTGCCCCAATACTAAATATATCTAATAGTTATTTAATAGCGTGAATAATATGATATTGAGCTATATCTTTGGTACAGTTCGAAATTTGCTAAACAATAAATATTTATTCATTTTTAACTTTACTTTAACTTTTCAATATTAGAGATATTAAATACATAAACTTAGTTATTAAATGTCATTGCTTAATAGTTAATATTGACATACAGCTGGCATAAGAAAATACCTATTTCAAATCTTTATCTGTGTTTCTTTAGGCTGATTCGAGGTTTAGGCATTTTCGGAGAAGTAACGGTCTTCTGGAACATTACACCCGCATATCTGAGTGAGTTTGTTGAGGTGTCAGGAATGGTGACACTGAAAGACAGACAGTCTGCTGCTGTTGTTTATATACAGGTAGGATGCATGTCCAGTGTACAAGTTATACATTAGCCATGCTATTAATATGCACTGCATATATTCATGTTGCTTGAACAAATCTAATTTTACTACATATGGTTAAAACAATAACCATGAGTGTATTTAAACACATAATGCTATTATTGCCTTTGTATCATTTATTAAATGTAGGTCAAATATCTCTTCTTCATCCTCTGTGGACCTTATTTAAGCATAACTCATTTGTACTACAAGATGCTTTGGGTTTGAACCCAGATGGGCCACAGAACACACACCAGGTTGAATGCTTAATTTATACTCTTGGGAAGAGATTCCCAAGTGGCTAAGAATGCTCCAGAAGTGTCTAAATCTGTAAACCTGTACTTTATTTCTAAATAATTTTCTAAATTAAACAGAATAGCTTAAAGCTAATTACAAAATACATGACATAGCTTTATTAAGGACATTTTGAATAATGTTACAAAATAATTGTAATATTTAAATAAAAAATCATTGTAATGAAGGAACATGGGGATCTGCTGAAACAACAAAACCAGTTCTAAAGTTAAACCGTACTAAACTGCAGGCAGGGTGAAATTTAGCGATGTGCCTGCATAATAGAGAGCTGGCCTATTAGACATGCAGGTTCATCACTATTGCAGCTGGTATGCAGCAGCTGTTGGTGAGAGTAGAAAAAAGTTAAGTAAAGAGATGGAGGAGGAGCAAGAGGGGGGAGTAGAAAGTAACTGATACCCCTTCACATCACCACCACCACTCCACCATTACCTGGTTTATTGCCAGGGCAAGGTCCAACAACCCAACAATCCGGGTTGAGGTGTGGTGTGAAAGGTCCCAGGGCCCTCTTCCCAGGTCTAATGACCCAGGAATTGGCCCGGCAGAAAAGAATGGTTTTTCCCAGGTCCAACCCAGGTAAGGGTGCAGTGTAAAAGGTTCAACCCGGGTTGCACACACAAAAACCTGAATGGAGGGATTTCCTTAGTATTGCTATGGCAATAGTAAACATATCTCTCATCGGGAGCCACGCGCCGCCCATCACACTGTCAGGGCAGATCTGGGAATTTACTATTATTATTACTAATTCCATAATGCCATACACAGTTCTGAAAAAATGTCTACAATATTACAAATATAAGACATAAGTACACAAGTATCAACCTCATATATACACACAGGGCCGCCGATCTTAGCTCACCCTTCCCCCTCATTTGACACATGCGCATTTTGGTTGCTGCTCTGGGCATGCACAGAATGGCACCTAAAATGCGCTTGTGTCTGTAGCTGATTAGTTATTTAAAAACAGTCAGCTGCAGTTGGTTGATTGTTTATAACCAGTGAGCAGCACAGAGCACAGTCATCGGTACCATTCTTACGTACGTTGTTTTAAGAATTGAGCTAAAGGCCACGCTTACACAATCTACACACAACAATGGTACGTTGATAGCGTAAATAAGCTACTAGGCATGCGTATTAGCTCAATTCTTAAAACAATGTACGTAAGATGAAAACTACGTAACGGTGAATCCAGACTTGTAGCCATATCCTAACTAGCTAAGTTTTAAGATGGCAGCGTTTCAGAAGTGGGGACCAACCTATGGTGTGCTGGTAGACCTATACCATTGTGTTACAAAGTCACACCCACTTGCCAATGCATTCTAGACACCCCTGTCGGAGGCTGTCAAAAGGGCTATTGCTCTTATTTAGATAGAGCAGAACGCATTCCCACTGAGCAGCGCATAAATGAGAGGGAAATTTAGGACCTGGTCCCCGGTGTTCTTTAATCAAGTGCAAGTGTTTTGTCCCTTATCTATCTTCTTTGTATTGTTTAGGCTCTTGATGACAGCATTCCAGAGGAGAAAAGCTTCTTTCAGTTTCATCTTAGTAAAATTAATGGAGGAGGAATAATAAATGAATCCACTAGATTTGCCAATATTACCATGGCTTCCAGTGATCTTCCATATGGACAGTTTCAGTTTGCAAGAACATTATTCCAAGTTACAGAAGATGTGAAATGGGTAAATATCTTATATTTCAAATATGTCAGATATATTAATAACAACACACATTGGGATTTTCCTGTAACATTTTATCATCTAGGAAAGTTTTTGTATATTTTAGCTAAACATTTGCTTATTAACATTAAAGGAGAAATTACGACCTTACTAATTTCTTCTGGTTAAGAAACAGATCACGACCTTTCCTCCCAATGGACGTGATTCACAGTTAAGAATTTTTGTGATTTTAGGTGTGTACTTTTAAGAAGGATATACTGCGCATGCGTAGTAACTTTTATACGCTATTTACGTTGGAGTTGGGAACGCAAATGCCGTGATTCAACAGTACGTACCTAAAGTCTCTAGGTTCGCAGTAACTTACGCCAAAAGTGGCGTGCCATGATAAATTAACACGGTAGTTACGAAGATTGGGTGGAGGGAGGCTTTTAAATTACCAAAAGGAGGCGCGGTTATGCAGACACGTTCGTAATTAGACGCCCTACACACATAAATGCGAACCTACAGTTAAGGGAGCCCTATAGTACTCGTAAGTGTCTTAAGAACCTGAAAACCGGGGGCGTGTCGAGGGAGTTGTCTTGCTATTAGTTGCATATATTTAAGAACCTAACGCGTTCTTAAGTGTGAATCAGGTCCAATGTTAGGAAATGGATATTAGTCAATTGCATAAAAGGTCTTAAAAAAATTATATTTACAAGGAAATTGAATGAAAACTCTACACGTATTCTATAAGATCTTGTCTCGCTTGCCTGAACTTATTATATTGAGGAAACTATGGGCCAGATTTACTAAGCTGTGGGAAGGAAAAGTGGAAATGTTGTCCATAGCAACCAATCAGCTTTTGACTCTCACTTTCCTATGACATGATAAAAATTGTAAGCTAGAATCTGATTGGTTGCCCATAGCAACTTTTAACATCTCCACTTTTCCTTTCCGCTGCTTATAAAATCTAGCCCTATGAGTCCTTTTCAGGAAGTCTGTGGCATGCTTTAAAACTGAACCCCCCCCCCTCCCCTCCCCTTCCCTTCTCTGCTCTGCGTGGAACCTCACATAGTGCCTTGCAGTTTTCTGATATAACTCAGAGACTGCCTTGATCTTTGCTTTAGATACCCTCTTTACTGTTAGGCTCTTTTTACCGTGTGCACCCTCTTACTTGTTGTCTTGGACTTGTAAGTCTACAATGCAGTGCAATGTCATATGAAGGTCAGTTGCTTCATTGAATACAATCTCTTTATGTCCACGTATGTGCCATGTATGCAAGAATGATCTCAAATCTCACATTAAATTAAAGTTAAATAAAAGTTCTAAATAAGATAACTGTGCTAAGTTTTCATTATGTTTTGTTTTCTTTTTTTGTATGTGCTTTTCAAAAACTACAGAACTTAAAAAAAAAAAAAAAATTGTTACGATACATGTAATTGTCGATTCCGTGTGTGTCATTCCTTACTATGGATTAGTCATCCTGTCTTTATTTGTAATTACAAATATATATACTATTAATTTTACTGTATTTATTGCTGCATTATTTATATAACTTAAATATAGTAAATACCACTGAAGCTAGCTTTAACCTATAATAATATGTTATACATATTTTATTCATCAATTTCTTCAGAATTACTTTTTAATTGACAAGTCTTTCACATAGACATATGTTCCTCATTAGGTTCATACCAGGGGTGAAGTAATACTGGTAAGTGATGGATTTGAGGCTGAGATTACCGCTACCATACAACTGTTACATGCACTCGTCGCTCCGTAGATTGTGATCTCCTGTGGACAGGGTCATCTTTACTTTGTCTTTATATTCACTATATTGCAATTTGTGTGTGTCATGTTCCCCACAGAATACTGTCATGTATAATTGCCAGAGTTTTATAACTGGGAAATAATAATAGCAAATTGCATTATTATAATTTTTTTAAGCAGTTAATTGAATCAAGTAGTATATAGAGGAAATTATGGGTTTTATTGATCGAATTGCTTGAGAACACTGCTGTAGAGTAACGATTACATGCTTTATCTGTATATATCTGTAGATGGTTATGTTGCAGTTTCTTTATTAATCTCATCTCATAAACCTATTGTAGGGATATGGACATTGAGATGATTTTATTTCAATAATTTGTCTTCCTCTCTTTTTGTATATATTATCAATCATCTTTAACAGGTGAATATTACCATAACACGATCTGGTGGTACATTTGGGGATGTTGGCCTAAAATATAAAACCACGCCTGGATCTGCCCTGAGTGACTTAGATTACAGCGACATTTCAGGAGAAATTGTGTTCAGACAAAACAAAACAGTGGAAAGTGTTTCTGTACAGATTAAAGACGATTCCTTACCTGAAGGGCCAGAGGATTTCTTTGTTATTATCACAGAGGTGAAACTTCTAGGAAGGTAAAATAGACTCTCCAACTTGTAATATACAGAGTGATCAGTATAGTTATTACTCTCATGACTACCCTCCTCTACCCCATACTCAAAACACCTCCTATCCTTCTCTATTCACCTCCCCCTCTCTACATACTCCCATCCATTACTCTCTACCTTCCTTTACCCTCTCCATGCCTTCTATCTCTCTACCGCACCTGCTTCAATTGTAAGCCTCATGAGTAGGGTCCTCTATCCTCTTGTCCTCCACCTCCCCTGACCTCATCCCTGTACCAGCCTCAGTTTATCGGTAGCTGAGTTGTATTAAGTTTCAATATCTTGTTTGTCATCACCTGTATCACCTTGTTTGGCATTTTTGCATACTCTGTGTAATCTGTGCAGCGCTGACAGGGCCGGTGCTAGGGTGTTCGGCGCCTCCCTGCAAACTTTAAATTTGCGCCTACCTGTTTAACAATTTGCCATTATAGTTACTAGAGTATAGTATCCATATAAGCATCATCATAGGCGACCCACGGCATAGGCCATATAGGCGGCCGCCTATGGCCCCGCGGGTCCCGGTGCCCCGCGCTTTTAAATAATAAAAAAAAATGTTTAACTTTTTTTTTGTGCAAGCCTGGCGCCACTGGCCGCCAGGCTTGCATTTTGGTAGCGAAGGCCCCGCACGGGGCCACAGAAGCAAGTACAGGGCCGCCAGGTTCATCATCCTGGCGGCCCTGTATTGACCTCCGTGGCCCCGCGTCCAGGCACTATGTATGTGTTGCTATGGCAACACAGCACCGTTGAATGGAGGTCCATAGTACAATACACAAAGCAGGAAGGTCCACACTACAGCAAATGATACCAGTGAAACCAAGTAAGTTCCAACAATGTATACACACACTCACACACATATATGGTATACACACACACATATATAATATATACTGTATATACACACACATATATACTGTGTATATTTATATATACACACACACACACACACTCTATATGTACACACACACACACA
>WWET01004575.1:45157-84253 GCA_011038615.1 Limnodynastes dumerilii | reverse complement strand
CCCCCTCTTTTACGCACTTTATTACAAGTCATCTGTTTGGACATATGCAAAAAGTTTTTGCTTTCAGATTCGCTCTCAGTCTATACTCTTCCACATCCTGTATTTGTATTATGTAGGATTATGTGTTACACTGTACAATGTGTCATTTTCTACCCATTAACGCAATGTTAAAACTTTCAAAAATAAAAGATAAAAAGTTTAAAAAAAAAGCCCTGTGAACAAGTGCATGTACATGCCCATCTGTGAAATAAAAGGCATAATTCAACCTGAAGCTATAGAATGACTGCATCCTGCTGCCTGCATTCACCTCCCTCAGTAGTATATTATATGAAAATAAGTAGCGCTAGCCCTGATAAATGTAACCACACAATAGTTTAATCAATACTTATCAATTATGCATACTGAACATTACAACAATGTAAAAAACTCTAATGTGTTTTTCTCTTCTTTGTCCTGAAGACCAGGATTCACCTTTGCAGAATTTGAACCAATGGGAATTTTTCAGTTTTCCCCAAATTCAAGATCCATAATAGTGCAGGAAGACATCCAGAGAGTGTCCTTACTTGTTCAGCGCTTATATGGTTTCCATGGCAACAACACAAAACTAACTTTTCAGACCATTTCCGGAAGTGCCAAAGAACAAGAAGATTATGTGCCCATTGATAATGGAGAATTGATATTTGATAAATACCAGACAAGTTCTATAATAAATGTTTCAATAGTTGATGATAAAATGTATGAATTAGATGAATTATTTTACCTTAATTTAACATCTGTGAAAAGTAGTAATGTCTATAATGTGAACCCACGATTACATTTAGAATATAGTCTTTCAACCATAACAATATTGGCTAATGATTTCATGTCTGGGATTTTAAGTATTGGACCAACTGAAATCTATGTGGATGAAGGTTCCAATAATGGCATAGCAAATATAGTAGTCACTCATGTCAAACGGATCCATGGTGTTAGTGGGACAGTTCACGTTACAGTTACCACCTTTGGAGCACACGGGGCTAATAAAGGTTTGCAAGGACTACCCTTTCAGCATACTCATGGATCCAGAAATATTTCATGGGCTTCTGAAGGCCTGGATTTTGAAGAGCAGATTCTCCTCATCACACTACTGGATGGAGAAACTGAAAGAGAAGTATCACTCAGGATTCTAAATGATGAGGAACCAGAGGGAATGGAAGTATTCTATGTCTTTCTTACAGATCCTCAAGGGGGAGCTCAGATAATAGATGGTAAAGATGAACAGGGATATTCATCATTTTCAACCATTGTTATTAAAGGTACAAATTTTTCTTTCTAAGTTCTGTATTTTAGTTTGTGCTTGCATTATGAAAGGCTTTTCACTGATCTAGCTGCAAGTCTCTTAATTTTAGCTATACGGCCCTTAAATACACATGAATCGGTTTAAAATCACTTTATCTAACTGTTTAGTGAGTGTCTATTTTAAGTAGCTGTTATCAGTGACATTCAGTCACAAGACCTGAGATGGAAATAGGAGAAAGGCCCCGTTTCGCCAAAGTACCCGTTTACAATAGCAACGGGATGGGCTGCTAAGGTATGTGGGGACGAACACCAAGAACATTGCTGTGGGACCATACAAGGTTAGGGTTAGGCTGTGGAAGATAGAGAGTTATGGTTAGGCTACGGGAGAGGGAGGGTTAAGGTTAGGGATAGTGTTAGACTGTGGCAGATAGAGGGTTAAGTTAAGAGTTAGGCTACGGAAGATAAAGAGTTAAGGTTAGGCTAATACAAGGGGAAGGGTAGGTTTAGGCTGCGGGAGATGGAGAGTTAAGGTTAGAATAATAGATGGGGAGGGTTAAGGTGATGATTAAGGTAAGGGTTGGGTTTAGGGGATACATTTTACAGGGCACCATTCAGATCTTAACCTGTTGCATGATCCAGGCATTCTTATTTTTCAGCAGTCGCAAAGTGACCGCTGTCGCTGCTCCCCTGTCAGAAAGCAATGTGTCTAAAATAGACACATCAAACCAGTAAACTACCTCTCAATTCAGTCTCGTGCTTGAGCATTTGTGAATGTGATAGTGATGTTTACAAGGCCAGATAGGAAGATTGACAAATCTTGCACTCACTATTTTAAATAATAAAATATACTGGAATATATTGGAAAATTATGTCTAATTAAAATAGAGGAAGACTGCTTTTCCTAGGTATAATGTGGATCATTATAAGGGATTAAATTTATAATCAACAGGTTAGGATCAAAGGGCTTGATCCAGAACTATGCCCACCGTACTAGCTACGTCGGCCGTAAGCGTTAGATTGGCTGAAAAGCCGATCTGCGCATGCACCGTGCAGATGTTGCCTGGCGTAGCTACGGCAACGCCCGATCGTAGTGACGTTGGAGGGGGGCGTCCCCTGCCATTACTACGTTAAGGTTAGTGAAGATGGGCGGGGGGAGCTTGTTTAATGAGGGAGGGAGGGCTTAGCGTACTAACACTCCTGTGCAAGCGTATTTTCCCTTGCTTAGGCCGGCGTAAGCGAGAGAAAAATACGCTTGCACAGGGGAAGTGTCTGGGAGAGTGAACGCCGATACACTGTGCTTTAGTAAGCACAGCGCATCGGCCTGGTTCTGGATCAGGCCCAAAAGGTGTTATATTAATATTTCAGATTTTCATATTAACCCTTTTATGACTGCCAAGTACACTGGTCATGGATGTGATGTAGTGACTGTCTGTAGACAGTGCTATGAGAATGAGCTAGTCTTGAACCAAAAACATATGTCTGATTCAGAATACAGGCTTCTTATTGCCTTTCAAAGATTGTCAATACATACTTTCTTTGCCAATGACCTTTTTAAGATTTGTATTAATAATATTGTACTGTATGTATAAAATAAAAAGTATTTTTGTAAATAATGAATGTTACTAACCTGCATTACACTTCAGGAAACGATCTGCAAAATGGAATACTGGGATTTACCGTGGAGTCACAGGATGGAATGGTGCTCGATGAAGATTCAGCCCACAGGACTGCTCAGTTGGTGGTGTCCAGACAAGCCAACAGGTTAGGGAAATACAGACATTTTAAAATCTACA
This sequence comes from Limnodynastes dumerilii, assembly GCA_011038615.1. Lineage (NCBI taxonomy): Eukaryota > Metazoa > Chordata > Amphibia > Anura > Limnodynastidae > Limnodynastes > Limnodynastes dumerilii. The sequence continues at coordinate 81,182 of WWET01004575.1, read as the reverse complement.
GTATTCAATTTTGCTTAAACATGTTTGTTAAATGACATGCGTGCCTTTATATATATCCAGTGTACAGCAAACCAAGGTGACGTTAAACATTTTCAGTATTTTATACTTCCTGCCTGACTATTTTTTAATAGATGAGCTTCCTCTGTATGGTTGCACTTTCTGTCTTCTCCACCCTCATCCTTGTTGGCACCTTGACTTCCTTGTATCTGCATACCATAACTGTATGTTCATTTCCCTGTATTTTTACCCCCTAGAACAGGCATTTAAAAATTAAAACCTCAATTGGGCCAAACAATCTAAGTCTAAGATTGTGTGAGTCGCATCATCCAGTCTCCCCAGTATTCCCCAATCATGTGTCTGCAACCTCCCCAATATTACCCATCATGTGTCTCCAGCTTCCCCGGTATTCCCCATTAATGTGTCTCCAGCCTCCCTGGTATTTCCCATTCGTGTCTCTCCAGACTCCCTAGTATTACCTATCATGTGTCTCCAGCCTCCCCAGTATTCCCCATTCATGTGTCTTGAGCCTCCCCAGTATTCCCCATTCATCTGTCTCCAGCCTCCCCAGTATTCCCCATCATGTGTCTCCAGCCTCCCCGGTATTCCCCATTCATGTGTCTCCAGCCTCCCCAGTATTCCCCATTCATGTGTCTCCAGTTTCCCTAGTATTACCCATCATGTGTCTCCAGCCTTCCCAGTATTCTCCATTCATGTGTCTACAGCATCCCCAATATCACCTATCATGTGTCTCCAGCCTCCCCCGTATTCCCCATTCATGTGTCTCCAGCCTCCCCAGTATTCCCCATTCATGTGTCTCCAGCATCCCTGGTATTCCCCATTCATGTGTCTCCAGCCTCCCCAGTATTCCACATTCATGTGTCTCCAGCATCCCTGGTATTCCCCATTCATGTGTCTCCAGCATCCCTGGTATTCCCCATTCATGTATCTCTAGCCATCCCAGTATTCCCCATTCATGTGTCTCCAGCATCCCTGGTATTTCCCATTCATGTGTCTGCAGCATCCCCAGTATTACCCATCATGTGTCTCCAGCCTCCCCAGTATTCCACATAGTTCCTAGTAATACAAGGAAACAAAAAAATGCGTTTGGGCTACAAGTTTGACATGTCTGCCCTAGAAAATGTAAAAAATATCTAACAAAAAAAATTGATCTCATGTATTCTTTAAGCATTCTCCCTTTTCTATGTTTGAAGCGTCCATTTTTGCAACTGGAAAAAAGCTTCTTATTACACATACAAGATCAGAACATCTCTCCCCCATCTCAGTGAGAAATAGAAGGTGCACATTACATCTATAAGATTGTCTCTCTTCTCCCTCAGCTCATGCACAACTGCAAGGAGCACAATACATCACATTACACACATTAAATCAGACCACTGGGCTGATCTGCAGTCTCAGAGTAACGGTAAAAACAAATGCAAGTCTGCTCCTGGACAACCCATGTTACAACCAGTGATGTGATAATTATGTCTTTATTCTGAATGCAGGGAAAATTTTAGCTTTTTCTTAATGCTTAAAAAATCCAGATTAGTTTTCAGTGTAAGCTGTCATTTTGAATTGAGCTAAGAAGCGACTCATTTGCATCTATTAATCTTTACTATGAATCAGCCCCTTCTTCTTCCCCAGCTCTAGGAAATCTGGAAGGCAAAGAAGGAAAATAGAGAAATACTGAACAAAAGCTGCACACATGCATGTAGAAAAATCATACAGCAGTATGAGGGCTGCAAATGAGCTTTGGTTTTTTGGATGGGGGTTGGCATTTTAAATATTTTTTTTTTTTAAGCATTTAAAAGTTTGTGGGGTTTTGCTTATTACACACAAATACAGATTTCTTTTTAAACCCTTATTTATTGAAAAACGAATTACTCACTGCAATGAAACAGACCCAAAACCTCAAATTTTTTTAGCAGGAAAAAATTCCCCTAATCGGGAGGTGCAGGGATAAGGGGTAACAGGCACAATAGTATAAATGTATATTGGTGAATCACCATGCACACCTTTCCTAGATAATTAGTGTAGCAAAATGTATAGAGGAAAAGACAAATATTAAGATTAAAATGTATCAAAATTATATATCATCTTTAAAATTAATTAATCAAACACGAATTTCACAAAAAGTTAATTTTTAAACATATATTTCATATATCATGTAGTTTCAGGAGATTCGCACATACAACAATCTCATATCTATCTGTGTAACTATCTATCTATCTATCTATCTATCTATCTTATTTCTATCTATCTATCTATCTATCTATCTATCTATCTATCTATCTATCTATCTATCTATCTATTTATATGTCTGTCTGTATATCTATCTGTCTATTTCATATCTGTCTGTCTGTCTATATATCTATCTCATATCTGTCTGTCTGTCTATATATCTATCTATCTCAAAATGAAACCTTTTGCACTGCTTCCTAATGAATTGCTGCTGCTTTGTAGCCTCATTCTATCTTTCCACCATTACAAATTTCTGCCATAGTCAGAGGAATCCCCTTTATGTCCTAGCCCCTACTTGATTGCATTAACCTAACTGAAGGCACCTACCTCTATGTGTATATATCTGTTTTTTTGTGTCATATCCCCATCCAAATATAGAGCACCATCTAGCTAGTACATTCATCAATCAGAAAACCAATACTTATACTACTTTATTTTTATTGATTTCCCTTTTTTTGTGTTTATGTGGCTTAGTTTTATATATGCGCAACATTTACACAATATTGCTGGCCTCTAATTCAGTTTGTAACATTTCTATTCTTTTTTTTTTACTTTAGGGCATTTGAAGACGTGGAGATCTACTGGCGTGCAACCTTTAATAAAAGTTTAGTTGAACTTTACAAGGATGAAGTAAGCTTGGTTAATGAACTGCAGGCGGTATCAGGATATACCATCTGTACTGCTGGCCAAACAGAATGCTTAATTACAGTGGAAATAAAAGACGACAAGGTCAGTGCTGAGAAACTGTTAAAGGCTAATTTCGTGGGAGCAAGTGCTGAGCAGATCAGCATGTGTTCCTGGAAGTCTTATTAACAGTAGAAATGGCTCAAATGTTTCAATAGGCAAATTTTGTAATGGATCAAATCACACTGGAAAGTAATACATGGTAGTGGAAAATTGCAAGTACATTATTTGTTGGATTTATAAAAATGACTATTATTTGTATGCAAATGAGCTTAGTGGGGTTTCAGGCATAGTAACCTTCTTATATTGACTGGTCATATGCTGCAATTATTAGTTAGTAATTCCCACCTGTAATCGTTATAATGCTAACTAAGTATTAGCTTTTTGCAGGTGGTATTTTCCCTGTAATATGCCATCAGTAAAGGGTAGCTGTGGTGTAACTACCATGGGTTAATGGAATGTTACTGATATGGGGTCTGGGGATAAAGTCATCCACCCTGCATTGCCTCAAACCCCCTGCCCCTTCCACACTCTGCTCTCAAAAGAACAAAAACAGGCCTCTTCTGGGTATTATGGTACAAGCACAAGTAGATGACAAGAGATGGTTGGGGCCACCAAAGCAGAGGGCCATTTCTGGCCTCCATCAAAATTCACAGTGGGTCCTGATGGAGCTTAGCCTTGCCCTGGAAATTATTGTACATTGTACAGTCCATGTAGCAGTAGAAGTAGTAGTAGTAATGTACTATTAGTGGTCAAAGAATAATAGCATTACAATAATAGTTAATATGCCAGAATTAAAGTAAATTTTTGACTGTCTCTTTCGAAAATACCACCATTTTCGAAAGAAAAATGAATGAATGGGTGTCACGGACGGGTGCCTCGACAAGGACACAGAGTGTAACTAGAGCCTGGTTTTCACTAGAGCCCCTGATGGTGGGGAAAACTGGGCTGCAGGACACCCACCGTGCTGCGGCCCCCGAAGGCGACACCCAGAGAAGAAACGGAAGCAAAGGCAGAAGGAAGATGGAGAGAGAAGGTGGCGGAAACTGAAAGCGGGAACAAGGAAAGAGAGCTAGAATAGACCAGCTCTGACAAACAATACAGAGAGACAGACAGGACGAACTAGCACAGATACACACACAGAGGAGACACACAGGGGTGCCACACAGTCAAAACCAGAGGAATGGGCTATGCAGGGACAGGAGGAGATACTGGGTAACAAGGCTGGAAAACACAAGGAGAGATCCAAGGGTTAACTGGAGCAGGGACATTTAGAAAAATGTACAAGGCAGAGAACAATAGCAGAGCTGAAACAGACTAGAGAACTAGAGCTGCAGAAAAAGTTCACAAGGAACTAAGGAGCAAATGTGGAAAAATTAGTGTAAATATAAATAAAAACTAGCAGCTGTCGGTGAGGTGAATCCCACCAATTCACCTAAACTAGACAATTGAAAGGAAAAAGAGACCACAGCGCTATAATAAATTCACCAGTTTTGAATAAAGCACTAAGCGACCGAGTAAGGTAAAACCATACATTTAATATAAAAATATGAAAAATAATACATGAACTAAAACGAAAAACATAACATCAACAATGCCAACTGTGCACAGTCTGAAGAAAGGATGGTTAAATAAGGATTAAAACGTAGGGTGAGTATGCCGGTATATAGCGGAACATAAAACTCCTCTAGATCCGGGAGTTTAATAATAGGAGGCAATGGCACTTGGTTGGAGACTGTGGAATATGATGTAAGGGAGAATATACTCCTGTTAATGAAGTCACGGTAAATCAACAGATGGTATTGAAGATTGGGGAATGATCCCCTCCTGAGTTTGTGAGCGAGCCACCAAACTAGGAATAGACCGCAGTGTCCTGCGGTTAAGTACCGTGCTATCGTCTCCTGTATTAAAGTGCAGTGAACTAGAGCTATAACCAGCTGTGAGGAATAGCAATGTTGGAGCTCATAAGGAGACTGGTGGCTATTGATCAGCCACCAGTCCAAAACAGGGAAAAGGATTGTCTGGAGTCCTGTCTGCAATCACGGCAGCCAGAAGGCCATAAAAGACAGTGGGAGAAGGCCGCGTCCACTCTAAGCAGCAGCTGCTGGTAACAGACGTGTAGGCCATGCATAGTGCAATGGCCTGCAGGAAATGATTCCCACAGAGGCACTGGGACAGGACAGCAAACAAAGGTAAAAACTTACATATCACCATGATTAGAGTGGCAGCATGTAACAGTACCCCCATCCCCCTTCACAAGAGATTTTAATACCCCTAGGACCTGGTCTCCTAGGGAATTTTTGGATTAGTTCCACTGCATGGAGATCTTTCACTGGGACCCATTACCTTTCTTCAGGATCATAGCCTTTTCAGTGGACCAGGTACTGAATTTGCCTCCTTACTCTTCTGGAATCCAGAATCCAGGATGGACTCCACCTCATATTCTTCCTGACCTTCTACTATGAACAGTGGTGGTCTTTTCTGACGTAGAGGCAGAAATCTCTTGGAAGGATGAACTTGTTTTAGTAAGAAGACTTAAAAGGTGTTGGGAATCTTCAGGTTACAAGGAAGTAAAAGCTTAAAGGACACTGGATTTACTTTTCAACAGATGTTATAAGGTCCGATGAATCTGGGTCCCAGCTTCCTGGTGGACTGTCTGAGGCAAATGTTCCGCGTAGAAAGCCACGCCTTGTTCCCATCTTTAAAGTTACATTTAACCCTGTGTCAGCCTTCAGCTTGGATTTAAATGAGGCCTTTGTGAGGGAGACATTAATCCTCCTCCAGATTTTCTTGATTTTTTTTTGGTTGTTCCCTGGACCTGCCCGTCTGAAACAGACATGAGATCTTGGAGTGAACCAGCCAAGGGATGATACCCATAGACAATGAAAAATGGAGGTCCCTTGGTGGCGGAGTGGGAAGCGTTATTGCATACAAACTCCGACCAGGCTAGGTTGTTCGTCCAACTGTTGTATAACTCTGAAGTGTAGCACCTCAGAAATTGCTTTAGGGCTTGGTTCACTTACTCTGTCTGTCCATTAGATTGGGGATGATTATCTGACTTAGTCTTAATTGTCCTGTAACATGGCAGCGAAAACAGCCAGTGATATATGAGACGTACACTATTAGTTATTTACCAGTATTAATCATACATAATGATACATCAGTTGTAATAGCCTGTACAATGCCTACAGTGGTATTTATAGTTAACTTTTGTAGACTATTCAATATGCTACTGTAACAATTCTAATTATATGTAAGCAGCATTTGGAGAATGTTATTTCATAAATAATGTCATCAACAAATATTATATTGGATTATTATTTGTTGTATTATTAAAACGAACAAGGGGCTGGATTCACAACACCGTAATTTTTTACATACGTGGCTAATTTTGCGATTCTAGCTACTACGCATGCGTAGTAACTATTTTACGCTATCTACGTAGCGTTGCATTAGCATTTCGTTAAAGACTGCATGTACGCAATCTATTTAACAAAAATTAGGCACGTATGTAAAAAATTATGAGGTCTGAATCCGGCCCATGGTCTGCAAAATTCTATTAGTAATTGTTACATTTCCATTAATAAGCCACCAGTAATATCCACTAAAATGAGAGCAGTGAAAACATTCTTATGTCTTCTATTATCCTAATCCTGTCTCCCCATGGTACTGGTAGCTTCTCCTTCCATGCTTAAGCAACATATACTTACTGTGGTTCTTAGCACTGCTGCTGCCAATTAGAGTAACTCACTGACAAAAGCAAATGAGGAGCAAAGAATATGAGTTGCTAAAATGTAAAACCATTTATAGGTCAGCTTGCTTCGTGATAGGTTGTTCTGATCATCATGTGAAATGTCACAGAATAAATAAACTGTTATTCCTTTCATTATCCCGAGACACTAGTTGAACTTGTTTTTTTCCAAATATGTAAAATAATAATAATAATAATAATATGGAAGAAAAAACCATATGATGTAAACATGTCTATTTGAAACATCTATGAATCCAAGTACTCATGATGAATGTTTTCAGTCTGCAAAGTGGATGACTGCACATAATATACATTTATTGTCACAGGTGCCTGAACTTGAAACTTTTTTTTTCATTGAACTGTATGATGTAAGTGCTGGTGCTCTGATCAACGACAGTGCTCGATTTGCCAAAATAATCATTCTTGAGAGTGACTCACCTCGCGGGCTTATTTTTTTTGCTGTGGGATCTCGAGTGGCTGTTGCACACAAGAAGTCAACTTTAATCAGCCTGCAGATTTCCAGGCAGCCCAACACATCCCAGTCTATTTCTGTTGGATATACGCTATTGGTAAGTTATGGCATTTCATATCCTGTAATCCAAGGGACAACTGTTATGTGAAAGACTGGTTGAAAGATGCATTGTTTTGCAACGTTATTATTTAGTTATTTTAGTCAAATCGGACTGGATCCAGACTCTGAGATCTAAGCACAGTGGCAGTTACGATGCCTTCAGTGTGGGAGCGAAGGGAGGCCACTCCCCTTCCTTGCATGGAGATATACTCCCTAATCCCTACCTTTAAATTTTCATGATGTTCTCACTTAAAATGGGAACGGTGCAAAGGTCTGGATAATATGAAGGATGCTTAGCAACTTAACTGTACTTTTTACATACCTCCCAATAATGTAAGAGATGTTTTTTTGCAGAGTAAAAAGAAAGCTGTGCAAATTTCTATGCGATGAACAAATGCCAAATATTTTGCTTGCATTAAAAAAAAATGCATTAATTTTCACCTCTCACATTGCAACATGGGTAATCCAGGTGCATATTTGCTCTCCTTTTTATTTCCTAACTCTAGATTAGCCCCCTGCATTTAGGAAAACCCTGTACGTTTACTGGGTCTTTTAATAGTGATCCAGACATGAACATACTTACATTGGCTCTGGATCCACAGATAGTTTAGGTCTTTTGTGTTAGGATACCTAATGGTCAAGCACAATTAAGTTGCATTTGCATTGATCGCAGGCAGTCACAGCTGTACATTGCAAACAAATCTGAATAGACACATTTGTGTGTGTTTCTTTTCCGGGCACATGCTGCATTATCAGAAAGTTTGTTTCACTCAGGATCAAACTTGTTATTCACACTTAGGTCCTAAATGCATACGCTTCATATGTTGTGTATAGTTAACATTCTGTAGAGTCTTGAAAATGAAAGCAAGTGACTATAATGTACAAGACCATCTTCATGTCATCTGTATTTTACCAATAAACTTTCAATTCAAATTGTTGATATAGACTTTGCTGTTACCTATATCCTCTACTGGGGTACTCACTATAGATATTTATTATGCGTGTTCTGCCATAGAGCTCTGTTGAAGAACCATAATCAGAGTAATTAATGCTCCCTGCCAAAAAAGTATTTGCGTCAGTATACAAAAATTCAGCATTTAATATGGTTTTACTTGTAGAGAGATAATATTGCATTGAAGAAGCTACAATGCATTGTGATTTGTCTTTCTGAAGGAACTGAGAAGATCTGAAGTGATTGGGCACACAGTCATTTATCCAGCTGTTGCAGGCCGAGATTTTATGGTCTCTGAGGGGACACTTACCTTCGAGTCAGGACAAAGAAATCTCATGCTGGATGTCATCCTCACTCCAGAAACGGCATCACTCAATCCATATCCAAAGCGCTTTCAGGTTTTACTTCTACATCCCACAGGTGGTGCCAAAGTACATACAGAATATGGGACTGCCAACATCACCATATTGTCTGACTCCTCATCACAGGCGACATGGGGATTACTTGACCAACTCTATCAGCCTTATGATGAGAATATTTTAAATAGGGTTCTGCAGACCCTCAACAATAAGGCAGGTGCTGAATTCTCACAAGAGCAACTTGGTGCCACAATGAATATACTGGACAAGGTATTTTTTCTGTGCACATTTCACAATCTTATTTAATTTAAATGAATGTTAACACTATTAGTTGTTGTTTTTTTTTTTTTTACTTTTATTACTCTGTATATAAAGCAGTATCTATATAAACATCTTGAATAATTTAACTTTCCATTACATTGTTCCCTGTATAAGAGGAACATCCTATGACTCCCTCGTGTTTATAGGTTCCCTGCTCATTCCACTAGGAAGCTCCCAGTCTGTGATATCTCACTTGGTTCCATACCTATTCTTATAAGTCACTGTCTCCCATCAGCTCAGCCCTTAGATATTCTGAAATGTCCTGTAATCATGTACCCATTCATTGAATTTGGATCTTAGTTTTACTATAGGTAAATGTAGATGAACATTCAGAAGAAAAAGTATGCCCTTAGACGAGTCATCATTGCCTTAAAATGCTAACTAAGGACCAGATTCAGAATTTGAAACTCAGAAAGTAAACTTACACCTGGGCAAAACCATGTTGATTTCAGGGGGAGTCAAATTAACTGTATTCTTTGCATGCAGAGAGAATACTTTGCTTTTGCTTATTGCACACAGATACTGACCAGCTTCACTTTTACACTACTATTTAGACTTGGGCTGGGAAACATTACCTTTCAACTATAATACTGTTTGCAACAGATAAAATTTTACTCCCCTGAAATCAACATGGTTTTGCCTGACAGTTATGGTAGGACCTGGCAATCAGATATTTGGCCATGCAGGTGGAGTGGTTAGCAGTATCTCCATTACTCAGAGATCAAACTTAAGAATCGGATCTGAGGATCTGGTCCAGTGTTTCACCATTTCTGTCAGAGCATCGTTATTGTTACCAACCATATAAAGTTCTTCCTTACTTCAGACCAATGAACATGATTTGGTTAATATCTTCCAATAAGGAGTGCTTATTTGGGACCAAACATGGGACAAATTTCTAATTATGTGCTTTGTTTCCCACTTTTCAGATAGCAGCTGATGGTGGAATCCATGTTCTAAGTGAGGAGGTCCGCATCTTGTTTTATGATATACTCTGCAGTTTAGCTAATCCAGAACGTTTGGACACACGTGGATATAGCCCATTAATTGAAGTAGCTGAAGTTTATGCCTTTTCCCTCCTTACAGGAGTGACTTGTGGATCTCCCAGTATAAAGTAAATATTATTTGCTCCCTTCTCTTTCCTGCTTTTATCATCATCATTTCCTGAACCTGTTAGTTGTTCCATCTTCCTGTCCTCTACACTCTCATATTGCTATTGTTCTGTCCTGCTATTATGTGTGTAGAGCTCTGCAGGACCTCTGTGACACCCTTTAAATAAGGCATAATAATAATCATAATATAATAATAATAGGTTTTGCAATTTATTGTAAAATATTCATCCTTACTTCACAGACAAACACAGACAGACAGACACACACACACCCACAAACACACACACACACACACACACACACACACACACACACACACACACACACACACACACACAATTGTTTATAATATTTCTTCTACATTGTATGGTATTGTATAATCTTAGACAGACAGAATTTTTTGCAAAGAGCATAGTGTAAATTCAGTATCATATAAAAGGACCATTTACCGTAACCTTCAGTCAGATCATGGGGCATGATGGTTTTAACATGAAATTTAGAACCTCTCTTCTCTTTCTGTTCTTTTTAATTATGAAGGGGAGGCTGGAAGGAAGTGGTTACAGGAACAAATATGCTGGTTTGAAATTGTGAAGTCGACTTGACCGTGTCTCAGTGTTCACACATCTTTGCAAATCACAGTATAATATCAAATTAAATAAAAGAGCAGTGGAACCAGAATTGCACAATGATAGCCTGTGACCAGCAACATTGGGCCTTATCAGTGGCGAAAAGGGGCCACAATCCAACAGAAAGTCCTGGATTTCAATCGAATTCAGAAGTCTTTGAAAGTGATCAGTCCAAAAACTAATGTCAGGGAGTAATTACACCAAATATTAGAAAAAGAGCCTATATGTCACCAATCTCCAATGTGCATCTATTACAGATCTATAACATATATAATGCAGGGCTGGTGCTATGACTCTGGGCAAAGCTTCAGCCCATCACCTTCCTATTTCTCCAGCTACCCTTGGCATAGCTTACTTGTACTGCTTCAAAGCCACAGGGGATCAGTTGAGCTGCGGCTCATGCATAGTACAGTACTATGCAGGAGCCGCCTCATAGGTGATCCCTGCAGCTGTACTTAATTTACCTCATGTATCAGGGACGTAACAGCTGAGCAGCTGAGCAGGTAAAGTAAGTGTCACTGTAGGGGATTAGCTGAGTCACAGCTTGTGATTTCTACAGTCATCGCCAGCATTAAGGTTCCTAAGCACCTCCATGGCACCCTACCACCACTGGCCCAATGTCCTGGGCAGCTTTATAGTGTTTAGTTAACAGGCAGGCTTCTTTCCAGAAGTACTACTAGAACTTCAGTTCATTTTATTTTATTTAGTTATGTTTTTTATTGAGGTTTGATTGCCAACAACTTTTATTTTGGTATTGAATTATATTTATATAAGCAATTGAACCATCTAGTGAGTAATAGTTTTGTACATATTCTATCAGGATTCACTTATTGTTTTATATTCACATAATTCATTTGTATGCGTTCCACATCTTTAGTTTCTAATTGCACTAACACTTTAGTTCTTCTTTATTTGTTCACCAATTTTATTCTTTATTGGTTTTAAAATTTTATATGTATTTGGTTATTAGTTACCAAGCCATTTCATCTAGAATTGAGAATTACATTTAATCATTTTTTCACTGAATTTAGCAGATAGTTATTCCCATTCCCACATCCCCACCCCTTCTCCAGCCCAAGCGCTCGATACACCTTTATCACAATTATTTCAGCTTTCTATACCTGCCTAGTGGTTGCATTGGACCTGCTATCAAGATTATAGGAATCAAGGGCCTGATTCAGAGATCCGATATTAACGATAGTTAGGTGCGTATATTTTGCATCAACTGTGCATGCGTAGTAATAGTGCAACGCCGTCTACGTTAAAGATAGGGTCGGAAATTTCTTAAGGTCGGACTTGTGAATTGGTCGGAAACAATTGCGATCCTAAGTCCAGCGGAAATCTACGAACCGAAGGATTTGCATAGAAATGGTGCGGGGGGAGGCATTGAGATGAGGGAAAGTGGGCGCACTTACAGACTTAGGACCCTAAATATACGCAACTAATACACATAAGGTCGGAAGTTACTGCGGCCAAATAGGGCAAGTCAATGCAGGTCTAACTTTAGGTCCGGCCGTTTGCAAGGGGAGTGACTGCTTATTCAGTGGGTTGTAACCTTCTCCGACCTGCCACTTAGATGCCTATATTTGCGATCCCATCGCCGACGGATCTCTGAATCAGGCCCCAAGTTTCATCCCAATAGCAATGTATTTTTGTGTTAACTGAAGAGTAAAAATGATTGTACATGTTTCAGTGAAATTTGTATTTGTGTTTGTGTTTCCCATGTGGCAGCATGAGAACATATAGTCGTATCAGTCATTAGAAACAATACCATATATAGGCAAAACAATAAAAACATAGAAAATACTGAAAAACATGTGTATGGGCAGAACAATAAATGCAGCAATGAAATAACATGCAGAAACAGTTTAGCATAAGACACGGTAAGGTCAAACAAGACAGTGGACAGACAAGAAGCATAGGCTAATGGGGTGATAATGCAGGGTTTAAGTAAAGATATTAGTCCACCCTGATGAGAGACACCTTTAGAACCAGTAGCGTTGGAAGACTATCCACTAACACTATCTAACTAACTAAACCTATAACATTATTATAATAATCTAGGAAGTAATCTTTACTAAGTAATGACCCAGGTATCAAAGGGATATGCTATTTTTCTGACTCAAATGGGAATAATAGTCCAGATTCACAGTTACGTAGTTTCGTAGTATCTTCTTACGTACATTGGGCCGGATCCAGAACTATGTCCGTCTTCCATAGACAGACGTAATTCACTGAACAATAACTACTGCGCATGCGTATCGTTTCTATACGTAGATTGCGTATATGCGGTCTAAAAGAAGACGGACGAAGTTCTGGATCCAGCCCATTGTTTTAAGAATTGAGCTACTATGCATGTGTAGTAGCTTATTTACGCTAGACCGCGCCTACGCAATCTACGTACAGAAATGGTAGCTCAATTCTTAAAACAACGTATGTAAGACGAAAACTACGTAACTGTGAATCCGACCAATATTAGTCATATTCCCGGATTTCTCTAATGTGTAGGACTGCAACAAAAGGACCTCACCTTTATAATATCTGTATTTCCTGCAGTTTATCTGTGAGCGTCTATCATATCATGTCCCACAAACATCACTTTCCCAGTGGTGTGAGATTTTCTACTAATCGTTTCTTTCACATTAACTGACAATTATATCCTTTAAATGATGTGTAGGTAGCCCTAGAGGTTTGTGAGATCAATGAGCTTTTCAATAACAATAACAGATGATGCATCACACAAGACAAGAATAAAGTAAATGACATGTCCGTGGGTGAAACTGTTCAAGTCAAAATTATTCCTCCAATTATTCCATTTTGAATAAGAGAAAAATAATTATATAAAAGCTCCTGTATTTTAACTGCTTAAATGTGTACTTTCATCTGCAGAGCATAGGTGTGGGGAATAGGGCTTTTTCTGTGTAGTCTTTCCCATTGGTGGAAATTGTTATCTGTTTTATGTCAGTGTTAATCTCAGCATATACTCTTTTTTTTTTTATGTTTAAAGTTTTTAATATAATTGCCAAAATAATTTTTTAGTAAATGGATATTGTTTTAAATATATTGTATTTTGAACTAATGATATTAGACCTCGGATGCATTCTAAATTCCTTAAGAGCAAGGTGAGGTGACTCCTCTCGCTCCTACGGTAGTTGCGCTAGTCAAACCCTACCTTAATATTTGCACACCATCCCAATGTTATATAGGAGCGGGACGGAAATGTGGATTGTATGTAACGGCTGAAGGACTATGACCCTCCCCTCTCCCATAGTGCTTCCTCTTCCAGCTCTGTCTCACCCCACTCTGCCGTTGGATTCGCTACCAGTCCTCTGGATCCAGAATTTCATTCTATTACTGTGGCACCCATACGTGGCGCAGTGTAAGAAGAGGCCATTTCCCAATCCTAGTGATTGGAAAACCCACTCCAACTGTCTGCATCGGATCTCCCCTGCGAGCACAGTGGCGGTATCCAGTTCTCCATGTTCCGTTCTGAATGTTGTTTTTTTTGCTCTATTTGTTTTTTTAGAGAAAAAATGTTGTTATATCTGTTGTCTGGGGCTGCTGGGTTCTTTTAGAGCTGTGTAAAAGAACATGATAATGACCCATGAAAAGTAACATGAAAAAATAACAGAAACATATTTTCCTCCTCAGAGGGAAGACTCTTTTTGACACGTGTCCCCACATTACTATAAGTGCCTTTCACTGGTATCCACAACAAATTAATGGACACACATTTGATGGAAAGAATGGGGATTCCATCCAGCTCCCTGAAACACTGTTGCCAGTTTTCTCTTTAAATATAACGACAGAAGAAGGCTGCAGATATGTGCAGTTTATAGAATATAGCAGCCAGCAGTGGTTTCTTACAGGAGGAGAAGAAAGTGCATTAAATAACAAGGTAACAAGACCGTTGCATAAGAGACATGTTTCCCCTTCAGCTGTAATCAGTGCTGTATTGCAGAATCCTGACATGCTTTGCTGGTTATTTTTACACTCAGGGCAGATTCATTGCATTTTTCCTGGAATCGTGACACAATTATCTTCTCTGTTCCAGAAGAGCAATGGGTTCCAACTGTCATTTTTATTAATACACTTATCTATTTAAATATATGTTAAATAAATATGTTCATAACTGTAGATCTTATCAAATAAGTAATGGAAGCCACACAGGATTTAATAACACCGTTGTGGTTTTTCATGTGAAATACAATAAACAATTCCAATGACTGATTTTTTAAAACTCATCTTGATTCCATACCTCTCCATTCTAACAGCGTGTCACTGATGCGGGTGGGCCGATAGATGGCCACATAGACTATTAACAAAAATGTATTTTGCCATTTGGGGCCGTATTCAGAGATCCGTTTGCTAAAAGTACGCAATTATACGTGTGACCGTTGCAAGCCAACACCCATGACACTCCCCTCACACAGACGAGTTGACGGTGACTTATGAGCGCCTCGACCACCCTTATCTTTAAGTGTGCAATTCCGAGCTTATAATACTTCCATACGTGCGTATCTAATCTAACCGCACCCTCACTGCACCCTCAAACGGTCATTTAAATGTCCCCCCACCCCACCCACTTTCACGTATCTGTCTCCGTAACCACGCCCCTCCGTACGTATTTTCTCACGTGCGATTCACAAGTCCGTACCTTTATGGACTTCCGTGCGTAAAATCAATGTAGATAGCGTAAGTTTAGTTACTACGCATGGGCAGTTCATCAGATCCTAAAAATACGCACGGAACTTCCCGCAAAAACGGATCTCTGAATACGGCCCTTGATCATTATGTAATGTAGTGTCATCACCTAAATATCCATAGTAAGAAAGCAGAACTTACACCATCCATGGACAATGGCTTCCTAGTTGTTGGTAAACTAATGTCACAGCAGACCCTGTCAGCCAATAGAACAACCACAAATCTTTTCATTATTTCTGTCTAATTAATTCAGAATAATGAATATAGTGAAGAAGTCATTGACAGCACTATATGGGGAATATAGTCATCCACATTCCACTGTAGATTTCTAAGGTTCCCACAGACTAAAGTTTAGCCAGTCAAAAGCCAAAACTCCATGCAGGTAGCTTGGGAAACATCTACACTACAAAGTATGTATAACATGCATGATGTTTACCTATTATTATACCTTCCACATTTGTTTCACTGCAGGTTTTATCAGTCAGTTTGAAGGGGAACAGCTCGTATCCATTATCTGACAGCCATGAGGTTGTTTATAAGATTAATGCAGTAGATGGCCGTATTGTTCCTCGCCTGTCACTTTGTCTTCTATGGAATCAGGCATCAGAAAGGTACATCTTCATTCTGAAATATCAAACATTTTAAATGCCATTTATACTAACTGCGGAAAGGATCCAGACTTAAAAGGGGTCGTTTCCGCTCACAGACAGCAGAAATCCACCGCATCTTCTGAGCACGCATGTACGCTCTACACTTTTTCATTATGGAACTCAATCTGCAAGATCCAACGTTCCATTATGTAATACTTTTCCACAGCGAGGCATTAAGCAAAATATGAATCGAGGGAGGCGGAGGTATGGTATTTGTACAGTAAGGGCTGGGTTTAGCCCTTACATTCTATCCTGACTTCTGATACATCACCATTTGGGGGCGTTACAGAACTTTTAAGGTAGGGGTCAGGTCTTGTAATTGTGTGTGTATGAGGGAAGTGTCATTCCCTTCACCCACACAGTAATTAGGATCTCACAACGTACCGATCTTGGAACTCCACATCCGCTGCAATCCGATCCTGCTTGATTATATTTTACAAATGGTTTTTACTTCTTTGTTTCCAAACGAGCTGAAGATTAGAATCAACTAATCAAAAGTAGTGTAAACATTGCTTTTGATTGACTGAGATTTTCACAATATCTACTGGAAAATATTTCTTTTTAAATAAACTTTTTATTGGAGATGATATTCAGCAGCAGAATATAAATACAATGTGTACAGTCATGACAACATAACATTTGAAATAAGTTACATAAAAGAACAATGAAGAGTCAGGCATATAATATACACTGGAAAATATTTTAATGGGCTTTATGTTCCAAATGAAAATTTCTTGCATATTTAAATGATAGTCAAAGCAAATTATAATGTACTACAATTGTATGAATTTGGAATAATTATTATGTACCAGACCTAGATTTCGAAAATGGGACATTTTTTGACCGCCTGCTTTTTGCAATTGCACTTGCGTACATGCCATGTTTTCTGTATGGATTTGGATTCGCAAGATCCATGACTTTTGTAGTTCCAAAGCGTTTCTGACAGCAGGTCAGATGCGAAGCATACAGTATAGGCGTGCCTGATGCATGCCGCCCTATCCTGGCTTTCTAGCCGGACCTACTATAAGTGAAGTGAAAATGTAACAGATATAAGGTAAGGGATACCCGAAGGAGGGAAATGACCTCCTTATTTTCCGCACACATACAGCAGAGATCTGGTATTGGATCCCCGCTGACCATTACAATGCCCTAGGTAGGCCACAGCTGCCATCTTTATTCACAGATCCATGGCTACCTGCTTCAGTACATTAGTAACATGCCACGGCTCTGTATATGATGCCGCTGGCAAGTAATAGCTGTAGGGATTGGCCAGAACTGCTATCCATACTCACGGATAGCGGCTGTAGCCAAAACCCACCGCTACCACGTCCTGGCAGTATACAGAGCATAACGTGCTACTAATAAACTGTAGCAGGTAGTTACGGCTCTGTTTATGAAGCTGGCGACTGTCACCTTAAGTTGTTTATAAAGAGTGCTCAATGCTCAGTGCTGCTCGCTGTTTATAAACAAGCAACCAGCAACTGCGGCTAATTAATTGTCTATAAACAACTAATCATCTGCAGGCACATGTGCAATTCAGGTGCCATTGTGTGTATGTGCAGCAACTGACCTGTGCATGCACCAGATGAGGGGGGGGGGGCACTCAAGGGCTTTTCCCCGGGCCCTACCCTGCTAAGGGCGGCCCTGTGCTCGGAGCTCGGAGATCAGTAGTCTGCATCTGGTTCTATATGTTTAACAGAATATGCAGTACAGAATGAGAGTACCGGTATATAGAATATGGTTTATATAGTTATATATAGAATATAGCTTTTAGAATGGCTTGTGTTTGTTCTTGCAATGACAAGCCAGAATCCATAAAGAGTTAATGACAGCTATGTTTTATTGCAATGCCCTTTATGTGTTTCACACTTATTTTCTGTCCGCTGAGCCATAGGCATTCCTTTCCAGTTAAAGGGAACAAAAATAGTTCATACCCTGCAGCAATTCAAACCCAGTGACCTGCTCAGTGAGTATCTGGTCTGTCAACAAGGTCTTCATCCTTTCGTGTCAGTGTCAGCAATCAGTCACAATAAGCCTGGTTGAACAAGTGCAAAGTGCTTAAGGAGTAATTCTGTCAGACTATACCCTGTGCAGTCTGCCTGGTAGTGGCTTTCAAGGAAATTTGCAAAACTGTACAAACATTTATCTGTAGAATCTTAGAATTGTGAAGTGTTTGGAACTGTTTCCCTGACCACACTTGTGTGATGTTAATCTCAGTGCTTGCTCTATGAATAGTTATATGTTAAATGGTCGTTAATGCCATGTCCTTTGTTTTATAGGTGGCTGTCTAACAGTCAGTTCTGCAGAGTTATATCAGACACAACAGAGTATGTGGAGTGTGCCTGTTCTCACATGTCCTCCTATGCTGTGTACGCTCACACTGACAACCTCTCTTCTTACAATGAAGCCTTTTTCTGTGCTGGATTTATTTGCATTTCTGGTTAGTGGTTATTTGTTTATGCATAAATTTCCTGCATATTATATTTATAGTGCTCATGGGTTTTATTATTGTGCAATGAGTCTAGCAGCATTTAAAACCAATCACAGTCTCGATGGCGACAATCACAAATTCAACGACGATACAGCCAACACCATAATGTGTTTTGAATAGCATGGTGCCCCTGCCGACATTTCAACAAAAACAAAAAAATTCTTGTCTATCCTCTGTCTGTCTATGAGGGGTGGAATGGTCACGAGTGTGGCAACTGCAGGTTAATGCCAAAAAAAGCAAAATCATGCACTTGGGGCACAAAAATCCAAAGACTCAATATATCATTAATGGTACTACATTAAAATCTACCGAGGAGGAAAGGGATCTTGGAGTCATTGGGCCTGATCCAGACCTACGCCCGCTTGCGTATTTGCACTCGCCGTCATCGTAAAAACATTATTTTCCATGTTCTGCGCATGCACGTGGCAGATCTTACGACCTGAAACTCTGAACATACTTACGAGCCTAGTCTCATCAGCCTAACTACGGACGAAGGAGTGTGCCAGCCATTCCACAACCGTAATTACGTTTTGGAGGCAGGGTGAGGCATTTAAATCATACAGTATGGGTGTGCTTAGGTGCGTAAGTACATTTAGCCATTACGGCCAACAGCAGTTACACTTGGAAAAGTTAGGGTAGGGTTTGGTAAGCGTAAAATGGCAAACATACCTACGACCGAGGGGAGTGCATAGTAATTATGATAGCGTAAATACACTAAGCGTTGAAACGTAACCCGAGCGTAGGTCTGGATCAGGCCCATTATTTCATGTAACTTAAAGGTAGCCAAGCAATGTAACAAAGCAATGAGAAAGGCAAGTCAGATGCTTGGTTGCATAGGGAGAGGAATTAGTAGCAGAAAGAGAGAAGTAGTGATGCCTCTTTATAAATCATTGGTACGCCCTCACCTAGAATACTGTGTTCAGTCCTGGATGCCATATATCCAGAAAGACATAAATACATTAGAGACTGTGCAAAGAAGAGCAACTAAAATGGTCCATGGCCTTTGTAACAAATCATACCAAAAAAGGCTAGAGGAACTAAACATGTATAGCTTGGAGCAGAGAAGGGAGAGGGGGGACATGATAGCAGCTTTCACATATATCGAGGGTTGTGACCGTCAGGATGGCATTTTTCGGAGGAAGAGGTGTAATAGAATATGGGCTCATGCATTTAAACTGGAGGGTGGTAGATTCAGAGGAAATGTGCGGAGAAATTACTTCACTGAAAGGGTGATAGATAAATGGAATATTCTCCCATCTGAGCTGGTTGAGGCCAATACAGTAGAACAATTTAAACATGCTTTGGATAAATATGAGGATATCCTAAATCTTAAACTAAATTGAGAGTAAATAAGGTCTAGGGTCCATATAGTTTTAAATAAACAAATAGGCAGACTGGATGGACCATGTGGCTCTTATCTGCCATCACTTTCTATGTTTCTATGTCTATCGCTCCATTCTATCCTCCCCCTCTGCTTGTCTTCTTCTCTCAATCCAGTCTTCCTCCACCCTATTCTGTTCACTCCTCTTCTCTCTCTCTTCTTCTACTCTGCCTTTCTCTCCTGTGATTCCTGCTAAAGTTCTGTCTGTCTGTAGGGTTAAGAATCAGTAATTAGGGTTAGGTTTAGCATTATTGTAATATGGATCACAGAAAGTCTGCACTGCTATGTTCTATATGACAAATGTCGAGTTAACAACCCTCTTTGACAGCGATAAGTCCAATAGCTAACACTGTTGGCATTTTATCTGTTGGCTGTTTGACCTTTGGTCACTCATACCACACCTTTTAATGCAGATACTCGATAAACAACAGGAGGTGCAACATTTTAAACCAAAAAGCAATAAACCAACGGAAGTTCTGGAGGAGGCTACCGCAGTCATCCAATCCGTGCACCCAATGCAAAAGGTGTCCTCCCACAGAAGAACTGCTTGCTACAAAAGTGTTCCATAGACTGAAAATGTTTAACATTATATTTCCCATCATTGTACTTGCCAGGAATAAGGATATAAGGATTTAAGATCAGGCAGAGATTAGGGACCGTATTCAAGCTTAAGAAGCTGCTGCTTCTTAAGAATGGTCTTTTAAGAAATGACCTATCACACATGCATATTAGGTCATTTACGCAATCTACGTACCATTTAAAAATTTAAGAAGGAGGAAGTTTGCCACGGCAGCCTCTGTCCTTTTTAAGAAGAGTGTGTGTGTGTGTGGGTGTGGGGGGGGGTTGGGGGGTGTTTATTAGCCAGGGAGGGTGTGGGGAAGGGATCTCCTTTTGTATTTTCCTTCTTAAGAAGATAAATACGAACGCCTAGTTAAGGAAGCCCTATGACACTCTTAATTGCCACAAAGGTCCTAAAAGCTGGGGCGTGTCGCGGGGCAGGTCAAATATGTTAGGTGCGGATACTGCCAAATCTAACTCATTCTGATGTCTGATGGTTTTTTTATGTGCTCATTATTAATCTTCTCATCCACAGGGTTTATTTTGGCCATCCTCTCCCAGTTATTCTGCTCTAGGTCTTCCATGTTTGCAGCAAAGCTTCTCAGTCACATGATGGTTGCCTGTTTAGGAACTCAGGTAAGCAACTTTAACTGCTTTAAATCAAGTTTTGCTATTATTGATTACTAATATTGGGCCTGATCCAGAACAACGCTTCGGAGCGAATTTACACGTGGCGGAGACGTAATATCGCCTGTTTATAAGTACTGCGCATGCGCACCATAGAAAATACGTTTAGTAGCATAGCGTAATTGTGAATGTATGGGCCATTCATGTATGTGTCACGTAAATCCTTACGTGTGGGCGTGCCAATTTTACGTGAGTCCAAAATACGTCTGAAATATGTTAAGTAGGCGGGGGGTTGTATTTAAAGTGTACAGTATGGGCGTGCTTAGCTGCGTAAATTTGTGTTGCCCATATGTACGTGAGCGGATCACTGCGGTTACGTTGGCAAAAGTTAAGGTAGGGTTTGGAAAGCGTATCTTGACAAAATACGTACGTTCAAGGGGTGTGCCTAGTGGAGCGTATAGAATATACGCACACAAAAATACGCTACGCGAATAAACGTACGGCAAACGTAGTTCTGGATCTACCCCATTATCTTTATTATATTATATTTATTAATATTATATTTATGTTGTTTTTCTCAATTTAAAATGATGTCTGACATTGGGTACACACTAGGGCTTTTTTGAAAGATAATGGACCTGATTCACACTTAAGAAGCTGTGGCTGAAGTGTGTATGGGTCCGAAATGACCTAGTGCGCATGCGTAGTAGGTAATTTACGCTATCTACGTAGGCGATAGGCACGTAGATAGCGTAGGTATGGTCTTTACAGACCGCATGCAGCGTGTTCTGCAAAAAGAAGCGCCGTAATGTCGCTTTGGGGAGTTTTTAGGCAGAAGTGGGAGGGGCATTTAGATTAGCTGGGGAGGGCGGGTGGAAGGTGGGGAGGTCCAATGTCTGTACGGACATTGCACGGAGAGATAAGGTAGCTCTATGGCACTCATAAGTCCCATAAGGTACCTAAACACGGGGGGCAGGTTGGGGGCTGGAAGAGTAAGTTAGGTGAGGATCTTAATGTGACCAATCTTCATGATTTCCTTGCTATTAGACAAAAGCCAAGAAGTCGTAAAAGTGTGTACCCAGCATAAGTTCAGTGCTAATTGCCCCATGTAGTGCCTGGTCTCCAGCCCAAATTTAGTTAGAAGAGGTCACTGGCCTTTCATTTAACAATTCTCTGGACAGGTAAACAATTTGCCTTATCTTCACTTACACTGATTGCCTGTGTGACTTTTATACTGTTTTATGATACTGTATTTTTATCCACCTTTGAAAATAAAGATTTAAAAAAAAAAAAAAAAGATTTTGGAATTCACATGAGGCTGAAGCATCATATTATCAGTGTGGTCCTAAGTCAGTGGTGTTAGGACAGTAATACTACTTATGTTCACCTTTGACCTGTAAAGAGAACGTATGTGCAAACAGAAGGTCTTGTATACAAGTGACCGGTTTAAGGTCATAAATGGTTTGCTTGCCCTTCTGCCCTTATATGTTACAAAGGATGTGTAAGTGTGAAATATCATAGTACAAATAATTAAGGACACATGCTTCTGTATGTTAATGTTGGCAATTGTTTAGAGTATAGGAGTCGTATACAGAGATCCGTTTGTTAAAAGTACGCAAATATACGCACGGCCGTCGCAAGGCAACACCCATAACACTCCCCTCACACGGACGGGCATATCTAACTAACCGCACCCTCAAATGGTCATTTAAGTGCCCCCCCCCCACACACACTTTCATGGATCTTTCTTTAAAAACATGCCCCTCCGTACGGATCTTCCCACGTGTGATTCACAAGTCTGTGCCTAATTGACTTCCATGCATAAAATCAACGTAGATGCGCCGTTTATTGGATCGTAAAAATACGCACGAACTTCCTGCGAAAACGGATCTCTGAATACGGCCCTAGATCACTAAAAGGTTTTCACAGCAAAATCCTTGCTTTCTATTACTCATTAATGATTAATGAATTTTGACCATTTTCTGCATTTAATGTAATGATGAAATTGTAAATACATTGCAAACATTTTCAAGAAAATGATGAGCAACTGCACTGTTTAAATATGTGCTACAATATTCCAAGTGGTTAAAAGGTGCTAAAGGAAATATTGTATCTCATGGGAAATGATACCCTGCATGTAGAAGAAATTTTACAAGGTTAGAAACCATTATCCCTGGATACCAACCAGTTTGAATAACTAACTTTAAAATATGTTGCTGTTGTGCAATATAACTATGGCATAAATATTACAATTGGATGGGACATGGGAAAATATGACATACATTGCATATCTATTTCTAGACACAATAAACTGTGTGAAGACTGCAAGATTTCTAAAAATAATGGAATGTGTACTGAATAGTAGAGCAGTGATGTATTTTGCTCCTGCAACTATGCTAAGTTGAGAATAATGTTGCTCTCAACATAATGGTCCGGATTCACAGTTACGTACGTTGATTTAAGAATTGAGCTACTATACATGCGTATCTATGCTATCTACGTACCTTTTCTGTACGTATATTGTGTAAGTGCGCTTACGCAATCTACGTACAGAAATGGTACAAAGATAGCGTAACTAAGCTACTACGCATGCATAGTAGCTCAATTCTTAAAACAACGTATGTAAGACGAAAACTACCTAACTGTGAATCCAGACCAATATTATTATTTTAATTATTTTTTGCTACATACTCCCAGGTCTCATTAGTATGAGCACAGTGAGGTATTAGTTTAATAAGTCTTCTCATTGATGACCAGACTTGTGTCCTTCATATGTCTGCCAAGTTCTAAACTTTCCACAGTAACTGTCAGCAAAGATGCTATTCTCTTTCACATTACTCCTCTGCATGGCAGGCAGCGGATATCTCTTCAATTCCCAGGATGTAAATTGAGCTATGATTTCAAAGAAAAAACACTGCTGCCAAGTGAATTCCACACCAAGTCAGATATTAGTAAAAGCCATGGGACGAGATTTATGTTTATAATACCAATAGCTGAATTAATAAACGGGAAAAAAGAGAACAGCAGCAGCAGTAGTTAAACAACAGCAAGTACGTTGTATCTTTTCCAATGGGTGTTGTTGGACTAGGAGAACTTTTTGTCTGTACACACTTACATTATGTGAGTACTGCCTGTCATGACCCTGACCTCACCGGAGGCTTTCGTGACTTATCTGGGGCTCAAGGGGTTAATCATAACAGCCACCTGGTCTGTTCTCCAATGACTAATGTCCCTTCTCCCACCCCAAATATGACTTATTACCAATGCCACCACCAAGGCTATTCACAGGAGGCTTTCGGTTCTCCTTTACATCAATCTAGCACAGTTATGCTTTAGCAGAATTATCATCAACTCAGAATGACCTCTTCTGTTACCATTCAGTAGCGTTTAATAACCGAGCTGGTCTGACACGTGAATCCGTAAAAACACAGACATGAACTTATTAATTGATATTTAATATAATAATAATCACAATGCTTAGTTACAGAGAATAACAAAATGGACATACAATATGCAGAACAGTTTCCTATAAAATAAAAGAGGAAAATATAGAAAGACTTACACACAAGAACCTTCCGGGTCGGGACAAGACAAAACCTGCTCCTCACATTTGTGGTAAGTGACAGGTCTGGGGTCTGGAGAGACTCTTCTTCAGAAATCTAGCTTTTATGACCCCCCTAATAAACTGATCCATTTACAACAGGGCCCTAACCTGACCAGAGACCTCGCTTGTTCTGCCCCACTACATTCAAGGTATTTCAATAAAATAAAACCAGACTCTGGCCAAATAGAGGTCACTCTATAGTTTGATATTAATTGATGCCCCTGATATTTGCTTGTATCCTGACACTGCCTATAAAAACTTAGACTTGATCCAAACTTCTGAAATGCAAATGTTTACTGCTGTTTGCAAGCAGAAAATGGCTAAAATTCTTCCAGTATGAATCTGGATACTATGGGCCTTATTCAATTAGCCTCACACCCACGTATTTTGTGGTGCAAAGCTAATTGTGCAAAATTTTATTTGTTTTTTTTATCCGCATAAAAATCGGGTACCATAATAGACAGGAAAAAGCGAACCTCAAACTTTTTCCTGTCTAACGCAGTGCATGATCCTGATTGAATCAGGCCCTAAGAATCCAGTCTTTTGTACAAACAGTCTTTCTGACAGTGGAGCAGGACAGGGCAAGATGCATAGGTTGGCTGCACAAGGTGGGAAGGGGGATATATTTAAAATTTACTGTTGTTACATGCCACTGCGGGTATCTCAGTGCAACCCCATGAGACTGCAAGCGCCTGTGTTCCTGACTGATCCCGGCTGCTGTTTGCTAGCTGGGGTTCCATCCAATGTGGCTGGGATGCTGGTATGCCTCTACAGAATTGATTGGTTGCATTTGGCCTGAAATAACCAGCATCTCTCCGGTGATTTTGTTTTAGGTATTGTTCTTGCAATTGCCTTGTCTTGTTTTGCTATCTCTGGCCTTATTGTTTATTGCCTTGCTCATTAGCAGGTCCTCTGTTTGTTCTGGATCCTTTTAACCTTGTACCTGTATAACTATCTGGACCCTGTTACCTTGTACCGTTATACCTGACTGGATCTGGTATCATCTATCAGTACTGCTCTCTGCTTTGTGCAGTCTTTCAGTCCTTGTCCTCCATTGTACCTGCTCAGTCCATGTCCTGTTAATGAACATAGTTGATGAGGTTGAAAAAAACACCAGTCCATCAAGTTCAACCTATTATGGAACTCCTGCGATCCCTATTTTCATACTTGAAATTGATTCAGATGAAGCAACCTCCAATCTGTTTCAATCTGAAAAAAAATCCCTGTTCACTCAAGATGACAGCCCTATTTCTCACTGGCTCCTCTATTGTCCTTCATTTAAATTTAAATGGTCCTGGTAACCCTGGATGCCCTTTTTCTGCTAAAAAATTATCTAAGCCTTTTTTAAACATATCAAGTGAATCTGCCATCACAACCTTCCCTGGCAGTGAATTCCATAACTTCCATAACAGAACCCTTTACTTTACTGGTTGTGAACCTTTCTCTTCTCTAACATTAGTGGGTGCCCCGTGTCCTGTGTACAGTCCTTGGAGTAAAAAGTTCCCATGAAAGTTCTCTGTATTGACCCATGATGTATTTGTATATACACTGCTCAAAAAAATAAAGGGAACACTAAAATAACACATCCTAGATCTGAATGAATGAAATATTCTTATTAGATACTTATGTTTTTTACATAGTTGAATGTGCTGACAACAACGTGTTGCACCACAGACTGTCCAGGAGTTGGCAGATGCTTTAGTCCAGGTCTGGGAGGAGATCCCTCAGGAGACCATCCACCACCTCATCAGGAGCATGCCTAGGCATTGTAGGGAGGTCATACAGGCACATGGAGGCCACACACACCACTGAGCCTCATTTTGACTTGTTTTAAGGACATTTACATCAAAGTTGGATCAGCCTGTAGTGTGTTTTTCCACTTTAATTTTGAGGGTGACTCCAAATCCAGACCTCCATGGGTTAATAAATTTGATTTCCATTGATAATTTTTGTGTGATTTTGTTGTCAGCACATTGAACTATGTAAAGAACTATGGGGTAGATCCAGAACTACGTGTGCCGTACGTTTATTCATGGAGCTTATTTTCATGCGCGTAAATTCGCTACACTCCCCTCGGCACACCCCTTGCACGGACGTATTTTGTCAAGATACGCTTTCCAAACCCTACCTTAACTTTTTCCAACGTAACCGCAGTCATACGCACACGTACGTATGGGCTGAACGAATTTACGCAGCTAAGCACGCCTATACTGTACACTTTAAATACAACCCTCCGTCTACTTCACGTATTTCAGACGTATTTTGGAGTAAATTGGCACTCCCACGCGTTAGTATTTACGTGACACATACGTGAATGGCCCATACGTTCACAATTACGCTACGTTAATGTGCGTATTTTCTATGGTGCATATGCGCACTGTGTTCAAAACAGCGATTTTACGTCTCCGCCACGCGTAAATTCGCTTCGAAGCGTTGTTCTGGTTCAGGCCCAAAGTATTTAATAAGAAAATTTCATTCAGATCTAGGATGTGTTATTTTAGTGTTCCCTTCATTTTTTTGAGCAGTGTAGTAATCATATCTCCTCTTAGACACCTATTTTCTAAAGTAAACATGCCTAAACTGGCTAGCCTTTCCTCATAGCTCAGTGTCTCTAAACCGTTTATCAATTTTGTCGCTCTTCTCTGAAAAATGCCTTTTTTATGGAGTGGTGACCAGAACTGAACTCCGTATTCAAGATAAGGATTTAACAATGATTTATATAGTGGCAAAATTACATTGTCTTCCCTTGTATCTCTGCCTTTTTTTAAGCTTGCAAATATTTTGTTGGCCTTTGCAGCTGCTACTTGAGCACTATTGCTAAGTCTATTGTCCACTAAATTTACCTCATTTAATTTATAGATTGCATGCTTGTTTTTGATACCCAAATGCATAATCTTACATTTATCTATGTTAAACCTCATCTTCCATTTGGCTGCCCAATGCTCCAGTTTATTCAAGTCCCTCTGTATAGACGCTACACCTTGTTCAGAATCTATTACCTTACACACTTTAGTGTCATCTGCAAAAATGGAAACCTTGCTCTCTAAACCATCACCAAGGTCATTAATAAATATAATAAAAGGACTGGGATGTGTGATTCCCAAACTATATTTGCTTTTCCGGGAGCCACCACCTGGGGCCAAAAGCCTATCCTCACTATCAGGGGCTTTAGTGAAGACCTGGCCCCAGTTAGACTCAATGCACTGTGGTACGACAACCGTAAGAACAATAAGGAGTAACCCCTTACACCCTAGACAGAATAAACACAGAATGGAAGTTGCTCAATCAATTTATAGGTAAATGGGAACAGGTGCATGAAAGGCAGAGGTTAGTCTGCTAGCCGCAGAAACAAAGGAAAAAAAAGCCCCAGAACACTGCCATTAACCAGTAACAAACTATACTGTTCTATCTGTAAAATAAAAAAACATATATATGTGACCCAACATTGGGACTCTCATTGTTAGAGTTAGGGCCACCATATACAGAAAGGCCTTGACGGTGGCTGGTGGCTTATTGCATATTTGTGCAAATATGTGTAACGAACATTTCTGTGGGTTTTTTTTTACAGATAGAACAGTATAGTTTGTTACTGGTTTATGGCAGTGTGCTGGGGCTTTCTTCTCCCTTACACCCTAGATGTCTGAGCTATTCACATTTTATGTGAGACCGGCTCATAAATTTTAGGGCTAGGTCCACTAATTGTAGCTCTGAGTGTGGAGTGGCCTCCCCTAGCCCGCACAGTTGTGTGGATCCAGCACTGAATCTCTGCTGCTGATGCGCTCGGAGCTTTGAGTGCAGCAAAAGTTGAGGTCTAGGTTGAGTCCCATGTTCTTAAACCAATTCCTCTACATTAGTATTTATTAATGGGTCAATCCTGTCACAAACCCCGCGGCTGATGCCGAACTTACCTGTTCCTCGGACCGCCGTCGGCATCCTCGTCTCAGCGTCGGAGGCCGTCACTAGTTCAGTGACAGCCTCTACACTTACCATCCATGGCGCAGAGTCCCGGTTCAGCTGCCATACTCACTCTGGTCGGCGTCCCACGTGAAGTTTGGCGCCAGAGCTCCGGTACATGGGCGCCGCCATCTTGGATCAGTCAGATGACGGCGCTCCACCAATAGGAAGCAAGGGCCGGAGTCCTCCTACCAATCAGCGCTCCAGGCGGCCTATTTAAACCCTGGCCGTTCTGACAATCATTGCCAGAACAACTAGGTCTTCTAAGTGCCTGGTACCTCAGTGTCTAGCTCCTGCCTTGATCCCGTTCCTGCCTTGATCCAGTTCCTGTCTTGATCCAGTTCCTGCCTTGGTCCTGATCCTGCCTTGATCCTGATCCAGCTCCAGCTCTGCAATCCAGCTCCAGCTTTGCAATCCAGCTCCAGCTCTGCAATCCAGCTCCAGCTCTGCAATCCAGCTCCAGTTTTGCAATCCAGCTCCAGCTCTGCAATCCAGCTCCAGTTTTGCAATCCAGCTCCAGCTCTGCAATCCAGCTCCAGTTTTGCAATCCAGCTCCAGCTCTGCAATCCAGCTCCAGTTTTGCAATCCAGCTCCAGCTCTGCAATCCAGCTCCAGTTTTGCAATCCAGCTCCAGCTCTGCAATCCAGCTCCAGTTTTGCAATCCAGCTCCAGCTCTGCAATCCAGCTCCAGTTTTGCAATCCAGCTCCAGCTCTGCAATCCAGCTCCAGTTTTGCAATCCAGCTCCAGCTCTGCAATCCAGCTCCAGTTTTGCAATCCAGCTCCAGCTCTGCAATCCAGCTCCAGTTTTGCAATCCAGCTCCAGCTCTGCAATCCAGCTCCAGTTTTGCAATCCAGCTCCAGCTCTGCAATCCAGCTCCAGTTTTGCAATCCAGCTCCAGCTCTGCAATCCAGCTCCAGTTTTGCAATCCAGCTCCAGCTCTGCAATCCAGCTCCAGTTTTGCAATCCAGCTCCAGCTCTGCAATCCAGCTCCAGTTTTGCAATCCAGCTCCAGCTCTGCAATCCAGCTCCAGTTTTGCAATCCAGCTCCAGCTCTGCAATCCAGCTCCAGTTTTGCAATCCAGCTCCAGCTCTGCAATCCAGCTCCAGTTTTGCAATCCAGCTCCAGCTCTGCAATCCAGCTCCAGTTTTGCAATCCAGCTCCAGCTCTGCAATCCAGCTCCAGTTTTGCAATCCAGCTCCAGCTCTGCAATCCAGCTCCAGTTTTGCAATCCAGCTCCAGCTCTGCAATCCAGCTCCAGTTTTGCAATCCAGCTCCAGCTCTGCAATCCAGCTCCAGTTTTGCAATCCAGCTCCAGCTCTGCAATCCAGCTCCAGTTTTGCAATCCAGCTCCAGCTCTGCAATCCAGCTCCAGTTTTGCAATCCAGCTCCAGCTCTGCAATCCAGCTCCAGTTTTGCAATCCAGCTCCAGCTCTGCAATCCAGCTCCAGTTTTGCAATCCAGCTCCAGCTCTGCAATCCAGCTCCAGTTTTGCAATCCAGCTCCAGCTCTGCAATCCAGCTCCAGTTTTGCAATCCAGCTCCAGCTCTGCAATCCAGCTCCAGTTTTGCAATCCAGCTCCAGCTCTGCAATCCAGCTCCAGTTTTGCAATCCAGCTCCAGCTCTGCAATCCAGCTCCAGTTTTGCAATCCAGCTCCAGCTCTGCAATCCAGCTCCAGTTTTGCAATCCAGCTCCAGCTCTGCAATCCAGCTCCAGTTTTGCAATCCAGCTCCAGCTCTGCAATCCAGCTCCAGTTTTGCAATCCAGCTCCAGCTCTGCAATCCAGCTCCAGTTTTGCAATCCAGCTCCAGCTCTGCAATCCAGCTCCAGTTTTGCAATCCAGCTCCAGCTCTGCAATCCAGCTCCAGTTTTGCAATCCAGCTCCAGCTCTGCAATCCAGCTCCAGTTTTGCAATCCAGCTCCAGCTCTGCAATCCAGCTCCAGTTTTGCAATCCAGCTCCAGCTCTGCAATCCAGCTCCAGTTTTGCAATCCAGCTCCAGCTCTGCAATCCAGCTCCAGTTTTGCAATCCAGCTCCAGCTCTGCAATCCAGCTCCAGTTTTGCAATCCAGCTCCAGCTCTGCAATCCAGCTCCAGTTTTGCAATCCAGCTCCAGCTCTGCAATCCAGCTCCAGTTTTGCAATCCAGCTCCAGCTCTGCAATCCAGCTCCAGTTTTGCAATCCAGCTCCAGCTCTGCAATCCAGCTCCAGTTTTGCAATCCAGCTCCAGCTCTGCAATCCAGCTCCAGTTTTGCAATCCAGCTCCAGCTCTGCAATCCAGCTCCAGTTTTGCAATCCAGCTCCAGCTCTGCAATCCAGCTCCAGTTTTGCAATCCAGCTCCAGCTCTGCAATCCAGCTCCAGTTTTGCAATCCAGCTCCAGCTCTGCAATCCAGCTCCAGTTTTGCAATCCAGCTCCAGCTCTGCAATCCAGCTCCAGTTTTGCAATCCAGCTCCAGCTCTGCAATCCAGCTCCAGTTTTGCAATCCAGCTCCAGCTCTGCAATCCAGCTCCAGTTTTGCAATCCAGCTCCAGCTCTGCAATCCAGCTCCAGTTTTGCAATCCAGCTCCAGCTCTGCAATCCAGCTCCAGTTTTGCAATCCAGCTCCAGCTCTGCAATCCAGCTCCAGTTTTGCAATCCAGCTCCAGCTCTGCAATCCAGCTCCAGTTTTGCAATCCAGCTCCAGCTCTGCAATCCAGCTCCAGTTTTGCAATCCAGCTCCAGCTCTGCAATCCAGCTCCAGTTTTGCAATCCAGCTCCAGCTCTGCAATCCAGCTCCAGTTTTGCAATCCAGCTCCAGCTCTGCAATCCAGCTCCAGTTTTGCAATCCAGCTCCAGCTCTGCAATCCAGCTCCAGTTTTGCAATCCAGCTCCAGCTCTGCAATCCAGCTCCAGTTTTGCAATCCAGCTCCAGCTCTGCAATCCAGCTCCAGTTTTGCAATCCAGCTCCAGCTCTGCAATCCAGCTCCAGTTTTGCAATCCAGCTCCAGCTCTGCAATCCAGCTCCAGTTTTGCAATCCAGCTCCAGCTCTGCAATCCAGCTCCAGTTTTGCAATCCAGCTCCAGCTCTGCAATCCAGCTCCAGTTTTGCAATCCAGCTCCAGCTCTGCAATCCAGCTCCAGTTTTGCAATCCAGCTCCAGCTCTGCAATCCAGCTCCAGTTTTGCAATCCAGCTCCAGCTCTGCAATCCAGCTCCAGTTTTGCAATCCAGCTCCAGCTCTGCAATCCAGCTCCAGTTTTGCAATCCAGCTCCAGCTCTGCAATCCAGCTCCAGTTTTGCAATCCAGCTCCAGCTCTGCAATCCAGCTCCAGTTTTGCAATCCAGCTCCAGCTCTGCAATCCAGCTCCAGTTTTGCAATCCAGCTCCAGCTCTGCAATCCAGCTCCAGTTTTGCAATCCAGCTCCAGCTCTGCAATCCAGCTCCAGTTTTGCAATCCAGCTCCAGCTCTGCAATCCAGCTCCAGTTTTGCAATCCAGCTCCAGCTCTGCAATCCAGCTCCAGTTTTGCAATCCAGCTCCAGCTCTGCAATCCAGCTCCAGTTTTGCAATCCAGCTCCAGCTCTGCAATCCAGCTCCAGTTTTGCAATCCAGCTCCAGCTCTGCAATCCAGCTCCAGTTTTGCAATCCAGCTCCAGCTCTGCAATCCAGCTCCAGTTTTGCAATCCAGCTCCAGCTCTGCAATCCAGCTCCAGTTTTGCAATCCAGCTCCAGCTCTGCAATCCAGCTCCAGCTCTGCAATCCAGCTCCAGCTCTGCAATCCAGCTCCAGCTCTGCAATCCAGCTCCAGCTCTGCAATCCAGCTCCAGCTCTGCAATCCAGCTCCAGCTCTGCAATCCAGCTCCAGCTCTGCAATCCAGCTCCAGCTCTGCAATCCAGCTCCAGCTCTGCAATCCAGCTCCAGCTCTGCAATCCAGCTCCAGCTCTGCAATCCAGCTCCAGCTCTGCAATCCAGCTCCAGCTCTGCAATCCAGCTCCAGCTCTGCAATCCAGCTCCAGCTCTGCAATCCAGCTCCAGCTCTGCAATCCAGCTCCAGCTCTGCAATCCAGCTCCAGCTCTGCAATCCAGCTCCAGCTCTGCAATCCAGCTCCAGCTCTGCAATCCAGCTCCAGCTCTGCAATCCAGCTCCAGCTCTGCAATCCAGCTCCAGCTCTGCAATCCAGCTCCAGCTCTGCAATCCAGCTCCAGCTCTGCAATCCAGCTCCTGCAATCCAATCCAGCTCCAGCTTTGCAATCCAGCTCCAGCTCTGCAATCCAGCTCCAGCTTTGCAATCCAGCTCCAGCTCTGCAATCCAGCTCCAGCTCTGCAATCCACCTCCAGCAATCCAGCTCCAGCTTTGCAGTCCAGCTCCAGCTTTGCAATCCAGCTCCAGCTTCGCAGAACTACTCCAAGTTTCCTTCGCACCCCAGTCTCATTTAACAGACTTTATTTCTAGTCCTGTCCCCGTTCATCATTGGACTCTGGTTCATTACCTGTTGAGTTTTCGGACTTGTTCGCATTGTATTCCTCTTGCTGCTAACCTAGTATTACCTCAGGTTATCCTATTGTACCCACTGTATGCACCACTCGTATATTAAACCAGCCAGCTTTCATTTTACATCCGCTTCACTGTCTCAGTCCCTGGAACCCGTAACCGATCCCTCCAAACCCTCGATTGTGACAAATCCCATGGAAGGTTTTCCTGTTTTGGATAAATCAATTCATAATATAATCCACTGTCTTAACAGTTACCTGACAATTTGGAAATATCTTCCACGTATTTAACTGTCAATTACACAATGCAATAATATGTGAATATTGGCGAACTATAATTTCCTGGACTTTTACTCAGCATTGCTGTACATTGTTGATTCTTGTACATACAGTAGAAATATAGTGACCCTGATCAAGAATTAGACTATTGCAACACATTTTTTGATATTTTCACTCTCTGCATTGTCAGAAAAGAAGCTGGGAGGGAAGGAGTGGAGCCCATTCCAGTGTTACATCCTGGAATGCTGTATCCTGTTTAGACTCTAGGGGCAGACCTGGCCTAGTTATTCTTATTTGTAGACATTACTATGACCTGCCCCTAGGGGCTGCTGCTTTTGTGAACTAATCACAAGCCCATAACCCACACCTGTTGTTTGTCTTTATATATCTCTTCCCCCAGTGCAAGGTGTGGGTCATTATTTCCTGCTCCCTGTTGTTGGTCTCCACGTTGTTCCTGTAATCTGCCTCCACTTGTCTGCGTTCTTGCTTGTTCTCAAAGGTTCCTTGTTTGTATTTATGTTATTGATCTTTGTCCTTTTACTAGTGTTTGTAACCTGTATACTTTGCCTGACATCCGTTATCTTTCACCTGTGTATTTACCTGGAATCTGTTGCCTTGTACTTGTGTCACTTTCTGTTATTTCTGTACTGTGTATCTGTTCGGTTACTCTGCTACCTTTAATATATCTCTACTATTTATATTGGTCTCCTGCAATCCTTACATCAAACCCCAGGTATTCATAACATCCCGACTCAAACTTTTGCAGAAACTTGCTCATTACACAAAGCTAGAAATTTAGATCTAAGGCCATACCCATATCCGTTATCTGTTGAGTGGATGGTCAGGTAGATAATGCCACCCACCTATCAGCCCTGTTTTGGAGCACTTATCAGGCACTGTTGGTAATTGTAGCATAACGGTCATTATATGACATTATAATCTATTTGATCCATTTGCTAGCAGGAGAGTGAGAAGCCAGCTGGACATATAAATGGTGCTCTGTGTGAGCATAAGATAACGCTTACAAGTCTCACTCAAATTCTGGCACATTCAGTGTACTGTGCTATAAATGGTGCAGAGCGTCATAGGGATACAGTACATGCGTAGATCTTAGGTCTTCCTTGGAAGGATTACATAACTAATGACACAAGGCAATGTCTTTCCAGGACCTAACTTTTTTTCTAAAACTAAATTTAAACACTGTGTCATAACCTTAGGAACTATTCTCAACAGTTGCAGGAAAATCTGTGTATAATGTACAAGTAGTTTTTTTTTATATCTCTTTCAGACACAGACTATTTCATACCAGCATTAGTAGATACTCTGTAATTGTAATACGCTTGCAACGTTTGTGTGCCTATCATATGATCTTTGTTTATGTTTTGGAGAATATAATAAAACAGTGTTATACTGCATGTATAATATATATGTATTCATTATACATGTAAAACAATGTTTCTCTGTGCTTACAATCCTTAGAGCAGTTATTTGTAACAATTAGAATTCTGTTGGTGGAGTATTATGCTGGTTATTACCCTGATGTGGAGGACGGTGCCTTATCTGTTACACACAATAGAGACAATTATTTTAGTAGTCAATGGATACTAACAACTCAATTTTTTATGTAAATTTTGTTTATTATCATTCCAAAGAGAAATAAAAAGCAAGGGCTGCTCGAAACAGCCTGTGAATCAAGTTTTCAAGTCAAGACATGGACAGTTAAGTAATTAAGCCAAAATTGGGAATTTTGGATGTTCCAATAAGCTGTCCTAGAAAACACATACAGTACTGGGAGAAGCTCTATTTAACATATGTTTGTATAGGTCAATGTCTTTGAAGCGCAACTAGGAATACAAAATAAAATCTGAGTATTGGTCTAGGACAGAGGAGGTAATGTCTTCCATATTAATATAAAAAGCTAGTGGCCGGCTTCCGTTTGCCACTGCGAACACACATTTTCAATTTACATACAGCTGACAGCTTATTGCTGACTGTGTGTATTTTAGAATATGGCCCCATTTAGGAATTAGCCGTGTGACCCGCTGCTGGTTTTTAACACTTTCTGAACGATTGGAGAAGTTAGTGCAGGGGAGGTGATATATGGGAGAAAGGGAGACTTAGGGTTAGGTTGCATGGAGGGGAGTCTTAGGGTTGGACGACAGGGAAGGGAGTCTTAGAATTAGGCTGTGGGGAAGGGAGTCTTAGGGTTAAGCTGCAGGGAACGGAGGGTTAGGGTAATGGAACGGGAGGGTTAGCATGCACAGAGGACCTGATTCACACTTAAGAATCTTCTTAAAATAAGAACTTAAAGTCACACCTGGGCTAAACCATGTTGATTGCAGGGGAGTCATATTTCATCTGTTGCAAACAGTTCTAGTGTTTCGAGGTGATATTTCACAGCCCAAGTCTAAAATAACAGTGTGATAGTAAAGCTGGTCAGTATCTGTGTGCAGTAAGCAATTCAAAGATATATCCCTGCATGCAAAGAATACAATTAAATTAATTCCCCCTGCAATCAACATGGTTTTGTCCAGGAGTGACTTTAAGTTCTTAATTTAAGAAGATTCTTAAGTGTGAAGTCCAGAGACTCCATTGCAAGTCCCAGAATGAAAAACACTGCGCAGTGTGTTCTTACTGGGATTTGGGGTCGGACACATCTCCCGGACAGGTACGTTTAAATTTTTTTTTTT